>CBVK0100154672.1:0-27273 GCA_900067695.1 Picea abies
AACATACGGTCCCAACAATCCACATCTTCATCTTAATTACTAGAAAACCACCTCCTAGCTTCCATAATGCAGGTGTGGTAATGGCAGTGAGTATGGATGGTAACAAAGGAGCGATCCCCTTCCCTGATGGTGAGAATGATAGTTTTTGATGGGAAACTACACTAAGATTTCCCATTATATTTGCATGTTCATAAAATGACACTTGTCACTTTATGATCCCCCTTTGCACCCACTTGGTGATTCATTCCTCTTCCATAGGAAATGAAGATAACATAATGCATATGCATCCATAATTAAATATTTTGAAATATTATTAAAACATTCTCTTGGCCTAAGCTCCTTTTGGCTTAGCCCCTTAACCTAAGACTCTTAGCCTCTTTTCCCACTCTAGTGGAATTTATCCCCCCTACTCATTTTTCGGTATGGTTTACAGTAGTGGTGTACTTTTATTAGTATTCGAGTGATTAAATAATACACAGGATATTCCCACAAGCCTTTTTTCATCTGTCTCGCTAGCCTAATAACCATGTAGGCACTCTGGCCTCAAAGTACATATACAAAGGTACTTTCCCCCCAAAATATTGTGGCTCACTTCCTATATGCACAATTACAACTGGAATCAACCTGGGGATATTACATTCCCCTCCTTATTTATGCATTGTTCGTAGTACATTGAATACAATGTTATATAAAAATTGTTCAAAAAGCTCCATGCCTTTGCTACTGAAGATTGTTATTTTTATGGTCTTGTCTTCATAATTCAATTGGAAATATTTTTCCTCCTTTCCACAGAGCTACTTTCGTAAGAATTCAATACCCTAGAACATTCTAGTGATTCCTCTTCCTCGTTGTACTCACCCTTCCAGGCTCAAAAATCCTTTCATTGATACACAGTCCTTCAACGATCCATCTTGCCCCGGATTTCACACACAAGGAGAGGGCTAACTTAATAACAAACCCTTACTAAGGTTATACAATTTCAGGGCTCTAATGTCCCCAATTGTATATTCTCTTCCCAAGTATTCCAGCTATAATAAATATCATCTCTTATGTAGTATATACATACAGTTATCCAGAGTCAATATTATAAAATTTTATTGAGAAATTCAAAATTATTTCCTAAAGAAAATTCAACATTTCCTAGAATATGAATTTTCATGTCATATTTTCTTTGGTTGTTGCTACAACAATGCATTAATCTTCATTATGGCTTCCAACAGTTCCATATTTGGATCTACTTCCCTGCATTAATTATGTATTGCATTTAGCCAAATACATGGTCAGTATATCATGCATAACATACTTTTATTACATTCTTTAATCAAACTCTCAAATCGATTTTTATAATTTTCCACATCCAACAATTCAATCACAACCAACAAACTATAAATTTACATGAGCTTATCATGCTCTGCATATATGTTATCGAAAATAAAATTTTTCCTTATCATAATTATTTTATATCTCTGTTCCTTGAACAAAAAAATTCCATGTATTCCATCCTTATATGATTGCTTCAAGCTACAACTCTCTTGTTGCACTACTTAAAAACTTAGGACTGTTAACAATCTCAAACTTGGTCATGATCTCCACATCTCAACTACTAATATAATAATTTATACAAAAAAAATAGTGTATACATGCATTCTATAATGCATTCCATGAGATCCTCAAGCATACACACTCTATTTTGGTATACATGACTGCAAATTACTACATTATGCATGAATGAAATTCCCCATGCATATATTTCCAATGCAATCCTACATTGTACTTAGAAAGCCATGTTCTAAATAGTGCACCCCTCCATGATAATTAGATGGTATGGCCAATGGCCAAACATATACTCCAAACACTTCTCGTTTCCTCAACCATTTGGATATTTACCTTTTTGACCTAATCACTATACCAAAAATAAAATTATGTGGTGTTATGTAGTGTTAGCAAAAAGGTTGCAGTCCAACCATTAATTACAATTAGGAAATTCATTGGACACTTGCGTGGCATGGTAACATAACCAATCATGTCATGGTCTCATACATGACTATTTTTGTTGGGATTCATTCCTATAACATGGTCATACCTCTTTATTAATTTGGTTATTAGACCATAACCAATAATTCCATGACTTATTACTGTGTCATATGAGTGCATGTAAACCTAACAACTTTACAACTATCCTAGGCCCTTGGCCTTTACCATACCACATGGTATATAATCCATTAATGAATTCAAATCGGACAACAATAATACTTCACCAATAACCTTCGGTTGAGGGAGTTTTTTTTTTAACCTAAATTCCCTTTTTCTATTATGCAATATAATACATAAAAACTGATAAATGCATAAATTTCATTAATGAATTGATGCTACTTGACTAGATGGCATCAATAGGAGTTTCCATTCCTCCTTTTTCAATATTAAATTCAACATTTCATATTATTGTTTCTACCTTCATAAGGATCACTCCCATATGCAACAATATCATCTGAACCACTTGCATTCATGCAATAAATCTCTCTTTCGTGGAATGTTACCCATGATTTTGGTCATCATGATGATGTATTGATGATGGTGTACTCAGGTTCTTCATAAGAACTTTCTCCTGAGAAAAGTTACTTTCTTCTCTTTCTAGAAATATCATTTTTGAAGGAGGTTTGTAGGCTGCTAGTATATTTGCCCGTGAGAATGCATGATTCTCGTAGGCTGCCTTAAACTAGGGTGTGAGAAGTTTACATTGTGTTGAACTGCTAGGGTGCGAACTCTTTCTAAAGCAAGGAAAAAGATGAATTCTCGATGCTTCTACAAGGGAATCTTCTAGAAGGATGAGATGGCATTCAAATGGTTATCCTAGTATTGGATTCCCTGATATTTTGGGATCATTCTTATCCAAGTAACTAATTCATTCTCTCCTATATATTGAGGGAATTCTCATGGAAAAGGTTAAGCAAGGTTAAGCAAGATTCATTGGAGAATTAGTGAAAGAATTATGTGAAGGATTGAAGCTTGAACAACAAGCTAGGAAACACCAGCAAGGATATCATAAGGGTTTTGATCTTCTTCATGCAAGTGAGAAAGTGTGTGTGTTAGAGCCAAGGGCCATCAAAAGGAAGTTTGTGACATCAAGGCTTAGGTTGTAATCTTTACTTTCCATCAATATGATACAGTAATATGTCCCTTTCCCATAAAGCTATTTCTACTTTATTGTATAATTCCTTGATCATATACATAGATTGACTGTTGAATAGATTGTGCTTTCTTCACTTTGGTTGGTTTGTGTTGTCTTGGTCTTGGCTGCACAAGAGAACTAAAGCGAAGAGAGAGAAACAAAGACCATAGGAAGCGATAATAAGGTATGTTATTAGTTTTTGCATCCTATTTATTTCAATGGTCAAAATCTAGGGAAAGAGTCATGCTCTGTCTTGCTTTGTTCTAGATCCAGGTGGATCTAGGGAGATCGGTTAGTGTCCACACCTACGGATTTATCCAATAACAAAATTGGTGACTACACTGGGAAGAAATCCCATTTTCTTTGTGGCTTTTGATATTTTTCTGTGGCCATTTTCTCTGGTTTCACTTTTCTCCTGTCCTATCAATCTCTGAGTCTTCAGGATATCCTGATAGACCCTCTGGGTCCAGAAGCATTTTTCAATTTTGCTTCATTTTTCAAAATTTTGACTATGTGTAGACATTATCGCACTGTACTTCACTGTAGCCTACGAGAATGGGTAGAGTTCGCACTCTGCCTTTAGGTTTTAGTGTGAGGTTCTCGCACCCTGCTCAAGGGTCACCTGCAAGAATCAGTGACTCTCGCACTGTGTAATACTGCTTGCCTGCGAACTCATTTTGTCAAAAATTTGGATTTGATTTTTGGTGTTTCCAACTGCCCAGATCAGTTTGATTGCCTCTTATGAGTTTCTTGGACCACTGATTGATATCTTTCTTGTCTTTGTATGTGTGCATGGATAGTCTTAGGGTTCCAAGGCTTTTCTTGTCATTTGTGTCTTGACTTTCGTTTCTTGACTTTTCTTGGCACAACCATTCTCTCTGATTTCAGGATCTAAGTGTGTTTGATTAGTTCAGAACCAGTGATTGGTTGAAAGTTGAGTTTTCTTGGTCTTTTATCATTTGTTTATTGTTTGAAAGATCACTTTTCTTATGCAATTGAAAAGACAAGTTTGGGTTTCTTTGTTTTAACAAAGTTCATTATTGCTTTTAGTGAAATTTTTGAAACAAAAAGATTTAATTTCTTGCTTTATATTAGATTGGAGGCATCCTTGCGTTTGAAGTAGAGAAATTGCATGATTCTTGGCATTTTTTGATCTTAAATTATAAAAAAATTTCCCCCTCTTGGCCGAGGGGAGCCATGAATCATGCATTGGTGTACAATACCTTTTTCTCATTTCTTGAGAATCTGGATATTGATGAGTTTTTGGGACATCATGTATATGGGAATGATAAATGTTTTCTCCTTCTCGTAGCATAGCTTTCACCAAAATGAAAAGATTGCATCTTCATATCTTTGAATAATTTTCGAGTCGGTCAAAACACCATATTGTCCACACCATCTTCCTTTTGAGTAACAACAGCCATAAAATATAGTGCTTATAAAAATTGGTTAGACATTTTTATCTTTTCTGGTAGCAAACCTACATTAGATTAGTTGTAGGGCTTTGGAATAGGTGTGAAAGATAACTTTCCAAAGTTGCAAACAAACGTAGAATCTTGAGTTAGGGAGCGGTTAAATCCACTTTTTACATTTTGTCCTGGGAAGCCCTTCTAACACAAGGGTCAATCACGAGGTCACATTGAGACTGGCAAAGTTACTCACCTTTCTTTGTTGGTCTTGGTGTAGAGATTGCACGTATTATGGGGATCACTTGAAGGTATACCCACAATGATGAGTGGAAGCCTCTCAAGTTGATTTCGGGCTCGATACCCTGCCCTTGTGTGTGGATCAGACTGTCGACTGGCCCCCCAGGATTTATTGTTGTCAGTGGTAGCCTTAGCGGCTTATCTTCTTAGGGTCTTACACAAGGTGACTGTGGAGGGGCAAGTCTTCACGGTACTTGGAATCGACGTTGGACAAACTCACTCGGGCTCCTTGGAGGGTATACCCACGATTATGAGTGGGAGCTTACACCAGGGTGTAAGTCCATTAAGCAGGTCGTCAACGTAACTTTTCCACCCGCTCTATCTCAACCCCTTCTTACTTTGTTCCCATGACGTTGGATTTCATCACCAACTAGTGAGTTCATTGCAAGAAGGTTTTGTTTTCTTTCTTGCTTACTAGATTTTTAGTGTGTGCTATTTTTTTTCCTTAGAGGACTCTAGATTGGATATTTATTTAATGACATTAGTTCCCAAAATGACCAATGAAGGAACCCCTGGTCCAGGGGAACCTTTTGTTTTTCCTTCTTATGGAAACATTGGTCCTCCTCACATCACTACTTTGAGCCTTCTGGGTCTCACAATTGGATTGCCGGTGTGGTTGTTTTCTACTCAGGTAATCTCGAATGCAGTAAGTGCTTCGGTTGTAAACACTTCCCCCCAAGAGAATCAACCTCATATTGATCCTTCACTATCTTCACCAGTAAGATCTTCTTCACCTTCTTCACTTGCCAGGTCACCTTCCATTTCATCTTCTTCATTGGGTGAAAGTTTTGAAGCTAGTAACCCGGTGAATAAGAAGAAGAAGAAAATAAAGATTAAGAAGAAGATAGATGAACAAGGGTCAAAGCCTCCAACCACTGTCAAACATGTTGGAAAACAACCAGTTAATGTTAGTCGTGTTGAGAGTGTCAATGATGTCAACACCCAAACAACCGGTAAGCCCAAGTACCCTTGGAGGCTTTGTAAGGGTAGCCATCTTCTTAAGGATTGCCCTAGTTTATCCAAGGTTATAGACGTATGGTCTACACACCCTGACCAACCCATGTCATCAGCCTCTGAACAACATACTGATGACCTCCCTTCAACCAGCCATGATACAGTTGGGAAGAAGAAAAGTAGAGTCAAGTTCTCATGTCTATTATGCAAAGGGAGTCATCTCACTCATCTTTGTCCTCATATGGACGAAGCCTCGAAATTACTGGAAGACATGACTATTTCATAGCCTCAACTTCCAGCTGCTTATCGCAAGATTTCTCTCAACCCACCTATAGTTGATGGAATGATCACTCCGGTCCCTTCACCAGTCAATCCGGTTGATCATGTTGTCAATCTGGTCACGTCCTTAGTTGCACCAATTGACAAATTGGTTTATCCGATACCATCCTCGGTCAATCCCACTCTCCCCTTAGAGAGTGAAACTAAAGCGGTCGATCCGATCCCATCCTCGGTCAACCCCACTCTCCCGTTAGAGAGTGAAACCCAAGTGGTCGATCTGATCTCTCCATCGGTTGATCCTACTCTTCTGCCAGAGAGTAAACCCGGTACTGCCCATGTCTTTCTCATTGATACAGAATCTACCATACTAGGGGCTATTCCTCCTTCTCCCATAGGACCCCCTCCAAGTAATGAGGCCATCCATTTTGATTGGGGTGTGCTAACTGTACCTTGTCTTCCCTCTCACTTTCCTTTCCAGATTACAATGCAAGTTTGTGGTCGGGACATTCGTCAGACGTTGATAGATGAAGGTTTGTCTGTTAGTATTTTATCCTCTATTGCTTGGAAAGCTTTGGGTTATCCTCCGCTTGCACCGGTTACATAGAATTTGTTAATTTTTAACAGAAGAACTAGTCAACCTTTAGGGACCCTTCCTCAGTTTCCTGTAACTCTGGGAGGGAAAACTATCTTTATCAATATCATGGTAGTCCAAGACCCCTTGGATTTTTCTTTACTCCTTGGGAGAGATTATGTCTATGCCATGAAAGCTATTGTGTCTAGTCTTTTTCATGTGATATATTTCCCTCACGATGGATGAGTTGTGACTGTTGATCAACTTTCATTCATTGAACCTGCATGGATTGCCTCCCTAAATGGTTCTTATATGTAGACAATATCTCCCCCTCCACATGTCAATGATGTGGCATTGTCTCCCATGGCTTCGACTTCTGATGACTTAGATCCAGCAGTTGACATGGTGATCTCTTCAATAGGGTTGGTAGAGCCTGATCTCTTTACTCCTGTCCCGACCCTCGACATGGTGTCCTTCCAGAGTGTGTTTCTTCCTTCTAGTGAAGACCTCTTGGATGCCATGACCGAGTTTTGTCCCTTGACATGGTGTCATTCTAGAGCATTGTTCTCTTGGAATCCATGATCAAGAAGAGAGACTACGAGGATAATTTTTGTGTCTCTGCGACAACCTCGTTAAAAAATGAAATAGAGGTCTTTGAGAATGGTTTTTTGATTTCAATCTCATTAAAAAATGAAACCACTTGAGGACAATTTTTTCGTCTTTGTGGCAACCTCGTTAAAAAATGAAATAGAGGTTACAAGCATAGTTCTTATTTCTATGTCAAGCTCGTTAACAAATGAAATAGTTTTCTCCCTCTCTATTTGAGTCAAGTCCTTCATCTAGTATTTGACGCTTCCTTTCATTCTCCTTTGTAGTTGGATGAAATGAAGCTTGGGGGGCATTTTCCTCAGCCTCTGGACTTCATGCTGAAGTTAAGCCGCTAGTTTCTTAAGCTGGGGGCTAACTACCAACCATCCATGTGTTATGTGTTTGGAAGTCTCGCAAGCATAGTTTTCTATGGTTCAAGCTTGTGTAAAAATGAAACCACTTACCTCAAGCATAGTTTTGTTTTGTTTTAAATCTTGCATAAAAATGAATACAATCTCGAGCTTAGTCTTTGTTCTTTCTCATGCTCGTAAATACATGAGAATAAGTTATCGAGCTTAGTCTTTGTTCTTTTTCGTGCTCATAAATCAATGAGAATGTAACCGAGTATACTTTTATCACTTTTTTGGACTCGTAAAGGTTATACGAAAAAGGAACCCCCTGGAGTCCTCTTTAAGCTCTTTTTAGACTCTCTAAACATGAAAATATCGTCGAGCGAGCTTGCTATTTTCACGCTCGATAAAGTATTTGAAGTAAGCATCTGGTGAGCGATAATTTATCTCTTTTTTGGTTTGATCCAGGCTATTTTACGAAGAAGGAACTGAGAGATTTCTATTTTAATTGTTTTTCCAAAATCTATAATCTTGAAAAACCTTCGAGTTTTCTAGCTTTGGACTCGTTAAACAAACATTGCCATACCCGTGATGGGACTGAACCACTCCTTCTTAGGGTTCGTTAAACATACTCCGAGGGACTCATCCGAAGGATGAGCTTACATCAACAAGCATATGTTATCCTCCTCAAGCTTGCGTAAAAATAAAGAGGTACTCGCCAGAAATGGTGGGGGAAAATCTGGGAAAGGGATATGTTTTCATCTTCGTATTGATTGGAAGTAAGTGTCGCTCTTGAACATGACACCCCCTATTCGTCATTTGAAGCTGGTTTGGTAAATCTATTTTGTTAGCTCCCAAAATGAACACGTCTCTATGGTTGCATTTTGTAGTGGATAGCATGGCTATTGGTAGTTTTCTCAAATTTAGTTTTTAGGTTTTCTAGCTGCAAGACTTAGGTTTTGATTTTTGTCTTAGAAATAAGATGACCCATAAAGGTTTTCTCTTTAAAATTTTCATAAAATGCTTTCAACAGCTAACGTGTGCTTAAAATATGAGTGTTAGCTCATGAAAGTGGCGACTTTCAACAGCTAAGGAGCATCTCTCATAGGTCTGTGTGCTGGTGAAAGTGTTGATTTTCAAACATCCAAAGAAGCATTGTTGCGGGTTGTGCGCTGGTGAAAGTGATGACTTTCAACAGCTAAGGGGTGTTTTCCACGGGATTGTGCACTGGTGAAAGCGGTAAGTTTCAATAGCTAAGGGGCGTTTTCCACGGGCCATTGGTTGGAGAAAGAGGGAATCATGTGCGTTTATCCACGTTTAAAAAATCAAATGATGATGCGATCAACTCACATCATGCAATCAAGAAGGACGCGCTAGTGAAAGTGGATAATCATGAAAACTCGAGTTGCACGTCCAAATCGGATCCTATTCAGAAACTCATGCTCCACAATCATGGCGTCGGGGATGGCAAGTTCAAATCCATTAACGTAGGTACAGAAGTTGTACTACCTAGCTGACAACATCAAATCAGTTCATTGCTTCCCTATCACGCATTGTTCACAAATGTTTGTTAAGTTTCTAATGTTGAAAGACAGGGTCAAGTGCTTTCAACAACGCAAGACCTCGGCCCGAATAGCAGTTTGCTGCGCTGTGTGTACATAATCGGTGGGAATTTTGGGTTGCAGATGGCGAGGAGACGCAATGGGTATTTACTAAGGAAAGAGTTAGATAGTTTATCTTTGCTACAGGTGCATCCGAAAGTACAGAAGCACTTCTCAAACGCAGGTTGCATTGAATTTGTTGAGAGGCTGCAGAATGGTTGTCATCAGTCAACAGCCGAGGATTTTGCTAAAACATTCAACGGGGATAAGGCTCACATTGGGTCCCTGGAGATAATTGTAGATGAAGCTGCCATTGCTTCAGCAACCAACCTACCAAGATCGAGCTAGAGTTGGTTCAAAACTACTGCCACCAAAAACTTAAATTTCAGAGCTTATTTAAAGGAAGAGTTTAGGCATAATGCATGGAAAAAGAGCATGCCGGTTTCCCGTTTAGAAGATGAGTGGTAGGATATGTTTAAGCGCATTCAACTCTACATAACCTCGGAGGGCAGGTATGACAAACTCATGATGTATCATTTCAAGCTGCTAAACCATTTCATAGGTAAAACGCTCCTCAATTTACCTTTTTTCTTACACAAGAGCTTAACTAAGGTCTGTAAAAAGATCAGGGCTCAACCTCTAAGCATGAATAACACTCTGTGCCACTTTGGCCTTATCAAATTGATCATCATGGAGGAGCTACGACAAAAGGGAAGGAGCTGGCAACATTTCCTATTTTGGGAGGGTTTTGAAACTCAGACTAAGCCCGTAAATGAACAGGGGAAAGGTGTAAAGAAACAATTGACTCCTCAAAGTAGTTCGAGGAAGACGAGGACCCTGATAGGACCTCCAGAAGATAGAATCTTTGGTGTGAAATCCCACAGGTCAAATAAAAGGTTGAAATTTGAAACTACCACAGAGCAGCCTACAGAGCAGCTTATAGAGAAGAAGACAAACATATTAAACCTTCCCTACATAGACTCGGAACCAGAGAAAGAATATGAGAGCCCTATCATCAAGAGTCCTGAATAGTCAACTGAGTTTGCACAGAATTATGAGACCTTTACTCATACTGAGGAAGGAGAAACATCAAAGAGGACTAAGTCGAATAAAACATAGAAAATCAAGCATCTTAAAGAGGTAATCGCTCAGCAGGAGGTCTTAGAATGGGTAATCAAAGAAAGATACAAGAAGCTGTCTAATAACTTTGCAAAAACCAACGCTTCATTTGAAACACTGGCTCAGGAAAGTGTCAAAGAGAAGAAAAGAAAACAGAAGATCACCAAAGACTACAACACCCTATGGTGGCTAGCAAAGCGCCTTAAAAGACAAATCAGAAGATTGAAGCAAAAGAAAAAGTCCCACCCAGATTTGAAGGTGCTTGCTCAGGTTGCTTTAAACATGCAAGGGGAGAGATCAGAGACACATTGAGTTTTTGTTGAAATCACATTTTTGGAGGTGAAAGTTCATTTTGGGCTCAGTCAGGACTTTCACCAGCACATAGCGTAATTTTGCATCCAGTTAGCTAGTGAAAGGAAACACTTTCACCAGCTAACCAACGAAATATAAAGCAATTTTGCTGGTGAAAGTAGGAAAGGCATTTTTGGAAGCCAAGGACGGAATAGGTCATTTTTCACAGGTTATAAAAAGTTCCATAGTATCAAGGGGATAACAATTTGCTTGCAAAGGATTCGAAATTAGAGATTCGAGGGAATTTTGGGAACCACATGTAAAACAATTTTCCTGAAGTATCGACTATGAACCCTGAAGAAATCCAACTGCCAAGACAGGTGCCTCTGCATGTTTCATGACACCACGGATTCCAGAAGCTGAAGGATATAGATGGCGAATTTTTGAGATTGAAGGCAATTCAAATGATAGTTTAGTTATCAAGCCTTTATTATCAAATTGTTTATTTAGATTTGAAATGCTATTTTTAAACACAGATCCATGTTTTTAGGATCTGTAAAACTGATTGTAAGAGGCTATAAATGCCTATTTTTTCTAAGAGACAAGGGTTCAAATTGGGAGATATTTTGTGCCACTGTATAGACTCTTTTTGCAGAAATAAAGTTCAGTTTCCTTTCGTTTTCAATATCAGAATTGTCCATCTTTCTCTTTCTGTACTTTGTTTCAGTTTATTTTAGTTCATGAAGACTGTTATCTCTTTATTGAGCTCATAGAATTGAAGTAAAGCATTCCTCTCTTTCTTGCATTAAGCCCTACATTTATTTGTATTTGGCAATCAAGAATAGTGTTCTTCATCCCCTCCTTTCATTACTTGATCTGATTATTGTTTCCTGAAAGAACTACTTCTTTAGATGTGTGATGAGTTGTTTATTACATTGATCATTAAAGACCCCATTGTCCCAAGCACATATACACATTATTTTTAAGTTACCAAGCATCCTTAGCCTACAACCCTAAGGAGTTTCTTGGAGTGATAACAAATTGGCACCGTTGTCGGGGAAACGAAATTCAAGCTCTCCTTTCCTTGGATATGACACAGAGATGATATTTCATGATAGGCAAAGATTAGACATTTTCAGTTGGTTGTAATCATCTATCTGGCGACTCCACAAGTTCATCCTGGCTCCTAAGAGGATCAGTACTAGGGAAAATCCTCAAGAATTGCCTGCCACGCCAGTGTCCAATCCAGAATTAATTCTTAGAAAAGGAAAGACAATTCAAGGTCAAACTTCAAGATCAGATACAGAAGGTAATCCTCTTTTCATTTCTGGAAAATCTACTGCAGAAAAATTTGAGTTCTCTTCAGAGAACATTGATGAAAAAACAACTGTA
Organism: Picea abies; assembly: GCA_900067695.1. Classification (NCBI taxonomy): domain Eukaryota; kingdom Viridiplantae; phylum Streptophyta; class Pinopsida; order Pinales; family Pinaceae; genus Picea; species Picea abies. The sequence goes on from CBVK0100154672.1 coordinate 12,021, forward strand.
AATATTGTAGAAGAACAAATTCTTTTTGATCAACAGAAAAATCCTAGTGATGATAAATTTTTAGATTTGAATTTGATCGGAAAAACACCCAAGACTTTAGAAAGAATCCATAGTTCTTCTTCCCTTGAGTCTTTTCATTCTCAGCAACAAGAAGATCATTTGAACACTTATACTAGCCTCCTTGCTATTGAACACCTACTACAAGAGCTATCTGCTAATGGTGAAGGAAATTTGGCTGGACAGATTGCAAATTTTTACAGAGCCTCTTATCAGACCTCTTTCCCATTAGAAGATCCACCTCTTTCACATTCCTCTAGTGTTGAAGACTTGAAGAAGAAACTATCACTTTCCCCACCTCTGATAGTCATGGATGCACCACCTCCTTTGACTAAGATGCAACAAATCCTAGCTGCTAGGTATGCACCACTCATATTGCCAAAACCAGCAGCAGCCATGCCAACGTGAGACTATCAGAAATATATGCCCAAATTCACGGGCGAAGGTGATGTGTCCGCTGAAGAACATATTGAGGCTTTTTACAGTTATGCTGAAAACATTAATATTGAAGAAGATGTTTGGACACGAGTCTTTGTCCAAATCCTAGATGGCCATTCTAGGAAATGGTTCAAAGAACTCCCTGCTAGTTCCATAGCTGGAATCGAGCAATTGGATGAGACATTTCTGAAACATTGGGGTGATAGAAGAGATTTTTTCTACCACATCACAGAATTCAGAAACCTGAGGAAACAAAGTAGTGAGTCAGTCTCTGATTTCACTAAGAGATTTAACCAGATGTATGGAAAAATACCAGCTGAGATAAAACCATCAGATGCTTCTGCCAAGATCACATATTCTGATGCTTTTGACTCATATTTTTGTTTACTGTTGAGAGAAAGGAGTTCACCAACATTATCTCTCATGCAAGATGCTTCCCTTGAGGTGGAATCAAATATTCTGGCCTCTCAGAAGCGGAAAGGAGATTCTGATAGGAGAAGGCCAAAGAATGAGGCTTCATCTTCATCAAGTGCTGATCCAAAACTTGATAAAATGGCCATGATGCTAGAGTCTCTAACCTTTGAGATATCTAAGCTCAAAATTGAAAATAAACAGTCTGTGAAGGGAAGAGGCACTTATGATTCTGCAGGCAGAAATCCGAATCAAAATCCCAACAACTTCAGAAGAAACAATCAGCCAACTCAGATCTTGCAAAGAGAAAAGAATCCTACTGAAGATCAGAGGATAAAGGTCCCTCTTCAAAATATTGTGATGGACAAAGACGATGGTGAAGATCAAGAAGGTAAAGAAGGTAACATTCATTGTGTTGGAGAAGAGACAGGGAAATCTTATCTAACACAACACGACTATGAGGAATCATTGATGACTGAATAGACAGAAGATGATCTTCTTGGTGATGACATTTTCACAACAGAAGATAAGAATAGATATAACCTCCTATCTAAATCTGATACTGCTCAACAAGATGCACCAACCTCTCTAGAAAAGAGCACAACCCCTGTTAAGTAAAAAGATCAGACATCAGAAAATCAGCCAGCAAATCCTTCAAAGGTGAAAGCATCAGCTCCTCCCAAGAAGACTGCTGCCCCTGTCAAGCATCAAAATCTAGAAAGTCAGCCTCCTGTTGAACAATAAAGAAATCAGGAAGCCCCTTCAAATCAGGTAAAGGTTTTTGATAAAGCTTCTGACAAGACTCCATATTCTTTTAATTTTGAGGCTGAAATCCAAAAAATTAAAATTTTAATTCCTCTAGTTGAGCTGATGAAAAATGAAATGTTCAAAAGGGATATCCTCAAAACTCTAGATCCCCAATCTGTATCCCTTTCTGCTGATATCCTCAACACATATCATGACAAGCCAACCATCACTCTAGGTCAAATGATAGAAGATAGAGATGAAAGTTGTCCTCCCTTTTACATCTCTCTAAATATTCATGAGAAAACACTGCATAATTGTTTGTTGGACTCCGGTGCTTCGCACAATTTGATGCCAAAGGTAGTCATGGATGAGCTTGGGCTGGAGATCACCAAGTCTTATGATGACCTTTTCTCTTTTGACTCTCAAAAAGTCAAATGTCTTGGGATGATTAAGGATTCGGCTGTAACCTTAACCCAAGCATCCATAAAGACTATGGTGATGGATATAGTGGTGGCCAACATACCTCCCAAATTTGGATGTCTACTATCAAGATCGTGGATGAAGAGACTAGGTGTCACTCTTCAAATGGATCTCTCCTATGCTACTATCCCTATTTTTGAAGGGGTGAACAGAAGGCTATACAGGGAATCTTAGTTGGTGTATGTAATTAGTGACGAGAAAAATCCATCCAATCATCCTATCTATTCGGCTGACACAGGTATGGGATCTTGTATTTTGCAAATTGATGATTCATTACCTGATACATTGCTGCTCAGAAAGCCCACAGATCAGACCATATTTCAGCCCACAGAAACAACAAAAGATGATCTTTGGACCATGTTCTTTGACGGTGCTTGCACTAAAGAGTCATCCGGAGCGGGAGTGTTATTGATTTCTCCTTTTAAGAAAACTTCTCATTTGTCCTTTAAAATCGATTTTAAAGTGACCAATAATATTGCTGAGCATGAGGCACTACTTTTGGGGCTGAATGCATCCAAAGAGAGGAGAATTAAAAAATTGTAGGTGTTTGGAGATGCAGACTTGATTATTCAGCAGGTGAATAAGTCCTTTCAAGCGAAGCATGTCAGGCTGAAAGCATACAGATATGAAGTGTTGAAGGCAATTCACGATTTTACAGATTTTAAAATTTCATATGTGCCCAGAGAAATGAATGAATTGGCCCATTCATTAGCTGTGTCTTCTTGTGAATTCATACCCCCTCTGCCTCATAAATTAACTTATGAAATTCAAGTTAAATATAGACCCTCTCTCCCTAACAATGTAAAATTTTGGAAGGTTTTTAAAGACGATGCTGAACTCACTAGATTTCTTGCAGTGATAGATGAGTTTCCAGATCTGCAGATCGATCAAGAGAATGAACATGACCATGAACAAGAGAAGCCAGAATTCAGAAGCAATATCACAGCACATGAAATCGTCCAACTGTCCACCAACAGAATTCCTAAAGGTTTGGTCCCGTTGGAAAGGTTGTTCGATAACAATGATGTGGCTATCAAATTGGAGAGTGGAGAAAAAGATTTAGAAATTTTGTAGTACAATGTAGCTAGTGAACAAGATCCCAAGTATGTCAACCTAGCCTCACATTTGACTGAAAAACAAAGGGTTGATTATGGTGAATTGCTAAAGGAGTTTGCTGACATTTTCGCTTGGAAATATGATGACTTGAAGACTTTTGACACAGAGGTAATTTAGCATAAGATTCCCTTGAATAAAGATACCAAACCATTCAGGCAGAAGCTTAGATCCTTCAATCCTCTGTTGCTTCCTACAATGGAAAGGGAAATTAAAAAACTATTGGATGCCCGCATCATCATTCCCCTTAGATATTCAGAATGGATTGTGAATCTCGTACCAGTCAGGAAGAAGAATGGAGAGATCAGACTCTGCGTCGACTTCAGAAATTTGAATAAGTGCTCTAGAAAGGAAAACTACCCTCTGCCTAAAATGGAGCATATTCTACAAAAGGTGTCAGGATCAAAGGTGATGTCTTTCATTGATGGATTTTCCGGATACAACTAGATTGTTGTCCATCCAGATGATAAAGAAAAGACTGCTTTTACCACTCCATGGTGTACGTTTATGTATGAGAAGATGCCTTTTGGATTGATGAATGCAGGAGCGACATTTCAGAGGGCAATGGACATCGCTTTCGCTGGAGAGAAAGATAAATTTGTCCTGATATATCTCGATGATATCACTGTTTTCTCAAGTAGCCATGAACTTCATTTGCAACACTTGAAAAGGACATTTATGAAATGTCGAAGGTATGGCATTTCTCTTAATCCAAAAAAATCAAATTTTGCACTTAAGGAAGGGAAATTACTTTGGCATATTGTTTCAGCTGATGGGGTGAAAATTGACCCAAAAAGGGTAGAAGCAATTAAAAATTTGTCTCTTCCTAGATCAAAGAAGGACATTCAGTCTTTCCTTGGGACTATAAACTTTGTCAGAAGGTTTATAGTAAATTTTGCTGAACTCACAAAGCATATCACTGCTATGTTAAGAAAGGAATCAGAGGTAAAATGGACTGAAGCATCCAGACACTCGTTCAATGCCATCAAGGAAGCCATCACAATAGCCCCTATTTTGATCAACCCCAATTTCTCTAAGGCATTTTACATTTTTTCATTTGCTTCAAGTGATACAATTGCAGTAGTACTTTTGTAGAAAAATGTCAATGATCAGGAGTAGCCGGTTGCCTTCTTCAGTAAGCTCTTGAGGGATGCAGAGGTAAAGTATGAATTGTTAGAGAAATAAGCATATGCACTTGTCAAGTCATTGAAAATTTTCAGAGTTTACATTCTTCAGGCAAAGGTAATAGCTTTCGTTCCCTCCAGTTCAGTTAAAGATGTGCTTGTCCAACCTGACATAGATGGAAAAAGGAGTAAGTGGATAGCTAGGTTGATTGAATTCAGTGTTGAAATCAAACTAGCAAGACTTGTGAAGGGTCAGGGCCTTGCCAAACTTCTGGCAGAGGAAAATTGCAGGTTGCTCAAAATAAATTTGGCGAGTATTAATGCAGAAAATGTTCAGTCTTTAGAGGATAAGGAAGGTGAAGAAATGCAGGTCTTAGCTCACCTAGCTGATTGTAGATGGTACAGGAACATTATTTATTTTCTACAAACTTTATCAGTCCCATCAGATTTGACAAGAACACAAGGAAGAGCTTTGAAGCTAAAAGCTGTAAATTTCTGCATCAATGGCAACTTATTGTTCTGGAAAAATCCAATAGGTTTATTGTTGAGGTGCATAAACCAAGAAGAAGTAGCTAAGGTCATGGATGAATTCCATAATAGTGAATGCGGGGGACATCACTATTGGAAAACCACCGCACACAAAATCTTGAGATCTAGTTACTACTAGCCATCCTTATTTTCAGATGTGTATGAGTTTGTGAAACCATGTGACAAGTGTCAAAGGTTTGAGTGCAAACAACAACTAAAGTCCCTTCCCCTCAAACCTATAGTGGTCACAGGGCCTTTCCAGCAGTGGGGCCTAGACTTCATAGGTTAAATTCATCCACCTTCTAGTGGTCAGCATCAGTGGATCCTTGTTGCCACCGATTACTTTACAAAGTGGATTGAGGCTATTCCCACCTAGAATGCCAATCATACTGCCATCATAAATTTTCTGCAAGAAAACATATTTGCTAGATTTGGCTGCCCTAAGAGAATAGTCACTAATAATGCTGCTGCATTCAAAGATAAACACTTGGTGAAATTGTGTGAAGAGTTGGGAATTCAGTTGGTACATTCCACAACTTACTATCCGCAAGGAAATGGATTAGCTGAGTCATCCAACAAGAGTTTAGTCAGAATTATAAAGAAGTTGCTTGAACAAAATGCCAGAGGTTGGGATTCCAAACTGAAGTTTTCTTTGCGGGCTGACAGGGTTACATGTAAGAAATCGATTGGCACATCTCCTTTCAAGTTGGTATATGGTACTGAAGCCATATTTCCTATTCAACTTGCATTGTTGGTTGCAAAGTTTTTACAAGAAAATGATTCTAAACCTAGTGATTTGACCCGGAGAATTCATAATCTGGTAGAACTACAGCAAGATAGAGAGCAACTCTTGGAAAAAACAAAATTGCATCAAGAGAGAATCAAGGAGTCTTTTGACAAGAAAGTCAAATCAAATGTTTTCAAAATGGGGGATTTTGTTTTAAAGTGGGATGCAGCAAGGCAGGAGAAGGGGAAACACGGCAAATTTGAAGCTCTCTGGATAGGTCCTTTTGTCATAACAGCAGTGCAGTAGAACAATACCTTTGTTCTCCAAACTCTTTCAGGCGAGGAAGTAGCAGGTGGCCCTTTCAACGGGCGCTTTCTGAAGATCTACTTCTCATAAGGATTCTCTTTGAAGCATTGTTCTACTTGTACATATTCTTTTTCAGTTCTATTTTCTTTATTTCTGTCACTTGAATAACTCCATGCCCATTGGTACTAGCAAACTATTTTTCAAATTTTTGTTTTAAATTGTAATAAGGCTACTGAGTCTAGCTAGGTTCTTGATCACCTCACAGGGAGATGACCATCCCAGTTGGAGCCAAATGTTAGCTCCCAAAATGAACCCATCCCTATAGTTGTATTTTTTGGTGGATAGCATGGCTATTGGTAGTTTTCTCAAATTTAGTTTTTAGTTTTTCTAGCTGCAAGACTTAGGTTTTGATTTTTGTCTTAGAAATAAGATGACCCATAAAGGTCCTCTCTTTAAAATTTTCATAAAATGCTTTCAACAACTAATGTGTGTTTAAAAGATGAGTGTTAGCTGGTGAAAGTGGTGACTTTCAACAGCTAAGGAGCATCTCTCATAGGTCTATGCGTTGGTGAAAGTGTTGATTTTCAAACATTCAAAGAAGCATTGTCGCGGGTTGTGTGCTGGTGAAAGTGATGACTTTCAACAGCTGAGGGGTGTTTTCCACAGGATTGTGCGTTGGTGAAAGTGATAAGTTTCAACAGCTAAGGGGCATTTTCCATGGGTCGTTGGCTGGAGAAAGTGGGAATCACGTGCATTTATCCACGTTTCAAAAATCAAATGATGATGCGATCAACTCATGTCATGAAATCAAGAAGGACACACTGGTGAAAGTGGATAATCATGAAAACTCGAGTTGCACGTCCAAATTGGATCCTGTTCAGAAACTCATGCTCCACAATCATGGCGTCGGGGATGGCAAGTTAAAATCCATTAACGCAGGTACAGAAGCTGTACTACCTAGCTGACAACATCAAATCAGTTCATTGCTTCCCTATCACGCATCGTTCACGAATGTTTGTTAAGTTTCTAATGTTGAAAGATAGAGTCGAGTGCTTTCAACAGTGCAAGACCTTGGCCCGAATAACAGTTTGTTGCGTTGTGTGTACAGAATCGGTGGTAATTTTGGGTTGCAGATGGCGAGGAGACGCAGTGGGTCTTTACTAAGGAAAGAGTTAGATAGTTTATCTTTCCTACAGGTGCATCTGAAATTACAAAAGAACTTCTTAAACACAGGTTGCATTGAATTTGTTGAGAGGCTGCAGAATGGTTGTCATCATTCAACAGCCGAGGCTTTTGCTAAAACATTCGACGGGGATAAGGCTCACGTTAGGTCCTTGGAGATCATTGTAGATGAAGCTACCATTGCTGCAGTGACCAGCCTACCAAGATCTGGCCAGAGTTGGTTCAAAACTACAGCCACCAAAAACTTAAATTTCAGAGCTTATTTAAAGGAAGAGTTCAGGCATAATGCATGGAAAAAGAGCATGCCAGTTTCCCATTTAGAAGATGAGTGGCAGGATCTGTTTAAGGGAATTCAACTCTACATAAACTCGGAGGGAAGGTATGACAAACTCATGATGTATCATTTCAAGCTCCTAGACCATTTCACAGGTAAAACGCTCCTCAATTTACCTTTTTTCTTACACAAGAGCTTAACTAAGGTCTGTAAAAAGATCAGTGCTCAACCTCTAAACATGAAGAACACTATGTGCCACTTTGGCCTTATCAAATTGATCATCATGGAGGAGCTACGACAGAAGGGAAGGAGCTGGTAGCATTTCCTATTTTGGGAGGGTTTTAAAACTCAGACTCAGCCCATAAATGAACAGGGGAAAGGTGTAAAGAAATAGTTGACTCCTCAAAGCAGTTCGAGGAAGAGGAGAACCCTGCCAGGACCTCTAGAAGATAGAATCTTTGGTGTGAAATCCCATAGGTCAAAGAAAAGGTTGAACTTTGAAACTACCATAGAGCAGCTTATAGAGCATATTACAAAGAAGAAGACAAACGTATTAAACCTGCCCTACATAGACTCAGAACCAGAGCAAGAAGATGAGAGCCCTGTCATCAAGAGTCCTGAACAGTCAACTAAGTTTGCACAGAATTATGAGACCTTTACTCATATTGAGGAAGGAGAAACATCAAAGAGCACTAAGTCGAATAAAACACAGAAAATCAAGCATCTTAAAGAGGTAATCGCTCAAACAGGAGGTCTTAGAACGGGTAATCAAAGAAAGATACAAGAAGCTGTCTGATAACATTGCAAAAACCAATGCTGCATTTGAAAGACTGGCTCGGGAAATTGTCAAAGAGAAGAAAAGAAAATAGAATATCACCAAAGACTACAACAACCTATGGTGGCTAACAAAGTGCCTTAAAAGACAAATCATAAGATTGAAGCAAAAGAAAAAGTCCCACCCAGATTTGAAGGTGCTTACTCAGGTTGTTGTAAACATGCAAGGGGAAAGATCAGAGACACATTGAGTTTTTGTTGAAATCACATTTTTGGAGGTGAAAGTTCATTTTGGGCTTAGTCAGGACTTTCACCAGCGCACAACGTAATTCTACAGCCAGTTAGCTGGTGAAAGGCAGTGCTTTCACCAGCTAACCAACGAAATATAAAGCGAGTCAGCTGGTGAAAGCAGGAAAGGCATTTTTGGAATCCAAGGATGGAACAGGTCATTTTTCATAGGTTATAAAGAGTTCCAGAGTATCAAGGGGATAACAATTTGCTTGCAAAGGATTCGACATAAGAGATTCGAGGGAATTTTGGGAACCACATGTAAAACAAGTTTCCTGAAGTATCAACTATGAACCCTGAAGAAATCTAGCTGCCAAGACAGGTGCCTCTGCATGTTTCATGACACCATGGATTCCAGAAGCTGAAGGATACAGATGGAAATTTTTTGAGATTGAAGACAATTCGAATGACAGTTTATTTATCAAGCCTTTATTATCAAATTGTTTAGTTAGATTTGAATTGCTATTTTTAAACACAGATCCATGTTTTTAGGATCTGTAAAATTGATTGTAAGAGGCTATAAATGCCTATTTTTTCTAAGAGACAAGGGTTCAAACTAGGAGATATTTTGTGCCATTGTATAGACTCTTTTTGCAGAAATAAAGTTCAGTTTCCTTTCGTTTTCAATATTAGAATTGTCCATCTTTCTCTTTCTGTACTTTGTTTCAGTTTATTTTAGTTCATGAAGACTGTTATCTCTTTATTGAGCTCATAGACTTGAAGTAAAGGATTCTTCTCTTTCTTGCATTAAGCCCTACATTTATTTGTATTTGAAAATCAAGAATAGTGTTCTTCATCCCCTCCTTTCATTACTTGATCTGATTATTGTTTCCTGAAAGAACTGCTTCTTTAGATGTGTCATGAGTTGTTTATTACATTGATCATTAAAGACCCCATTGTCCCAAGCACATATACACATTATTTTTAAGTTACCAAGCATCCTTAACCTACAACCCTAAGGAGTTTCTTGGAGTGATAACACATTTGTCTCTCATTTGATTCATTACACGGTCATTCCCCGTGTCATCTTTGCGTCAATGCTACCCAATCATTGGTCGTGTCATTCATATGTTCAAGAGAAGTCCATATGAAACCTATATTGAGTCGGTCATCTACAGTTATCCATTCTTTCCGTGTTGACCTTCCCTGTGTCCAGTCCAATTCACATCATACTCAGTTTCACCTTCAAAATCTGTTACTCATTTCATGTCATTGATGGGGGATACATCAAGGCCCTCCCGTGACAAGTTTTGTTCCATCGACTCCAGCTCATTATTTGAAATCAAGACTTAGAAATTATTTGGTACCTTGGAGCTTGCATGCCTCAATGGCAGGTTTCCTCTCTTTCGACAGTGGGTTTACATCATTAATCCTTGATCGAAGGATTCCATCGGATGTTTGACCTCAACTAATTTATTCACACTTGATGGATTGTACTAGGGTACCTTGGGAGTCATTGACATAAATGGTGATTTCCCTTGCACTTGTTAATGGTTTCATCAATGACCGATAATCAAGTGGTTTCTACCATGTTCGACTTCAACCCATGTAATCACATGGTTAGATTCGTACTTTAGGTGACGAAATTGAAGACCCTGGATATCATCTTTGCGATCCAGGTTGCGATGGAGTATGTATAATTTGTGACACATACATCCACTGTGTATGTCTTGTGCCTATGTCGTCTTGATTTGAAATTTCTCGCATAGATCCACAGTGTATTCTGGTGGCTATGCTATATTTTGATGGCATGGATCCACAGTGTATGATTGGTGGCCATGACCCATGTCTATAATGTCATCATTCTGTGATCTGAGTATGGGAATGCCTACCTCAGAATTGATATATACGATATTCTGCAGATGCTTGGTTGTTCACAGGTTTCCGATTAGATGTGCTCCTGGTTCTCAACACACACATGTAGCTTACAATGTCTATTGGCTATCATTGGTTCCACCCTCATACTTTGGGGGGCATTCTGTTACCCATGATTTTGGTCATCATGATGATGTATTGATGATGGTGTACTCAGGATCTTCATAAGAACTTTCTCTTGAGAAAAGTTACTTTCTTCTCTTTCTAGAAATATCATTTTTGAAGGAGGTTCGCAGGCTACTAGTATATTTGCCTGTGAGAATGCATGATTCTCGCAGGCTGCCTTAAGCCAGGGTGCGAGAAGTTTTCACTATGTTTAACTACTATGGTGCGAACTCTTTCTAAAGCAAGGAAAAAGATGAATTCTCGATGCTTCTAGAAGGGAATCTTCTAGAAGGATGAGATGGCATTCGAATGGTTATCCTAGTATTGGATTCCTTGATATTTTGGGATCATTCTTATCCAAGTAAATAATTCATTCTCTCCTATATATTGAGGGAATTCTCAAGGAAAAGGTTAAGCAAGGTTAAGCAAGGTGAAGCAAGATTCATTGGAGAATTAGTGAAAGAATTGTGTGAAGGATTGAAGCTTGAACAACAGGCTAGGAAACACCAGCAAGGATATCATAAGGGTTTTGATATTCTTCATGCAAGTGAGCAAGTGTGTGTGTCGGAGCCAACGGCCATTGAAAGGAAGTTTGCAACATCAAGGCTCATGTTGTAATCTTTACTTTCCATCAATATGATACAGTAATATGTCCCTTTCCCATAAAGCTATTTCCACTTTATTGTATAATTCCTTAATCATATACATAGATTGGATGTTGAATAGATTGTGGTTTCTTCACTTTGGTTGGTTTGTGTTGTCTTGATATTGGTTGCACGAGAGCACTGAAGTGAAGCAAGAGCAACAAAGACCATAGGAAGCGATAATAATGTATGTTCTTAGTTCTTGCCTCCTATTTATTTCAATGGTCAAAATCTAGGGAAAGAGTCATGTTCTGTCTTTCTTTGTTCTAGATCCAGGTGGATCTAGGGATATTGGTTAGTGTCCGCACCTATGGATTTATCCAATAACATGGCACAACAACCATCGTTAACAAATTTCATGTTCATATATATATCAACAAATCTGCATTAGTTAATGGCATAAATATATATTTTATAAATGAATGTGCATTCCATCTTCCCTGTGCTATGTATGGTTGTCCAATATGCCATATATTAATTGTTGTTACACCCGTTGCAACAACTTATGTCATCATTTCACATGATTATTTCTTCCATGAGAACTTTTATGGCCAATCCCCTCTTGTCCACTATTGCATTTTTAGCCACACATTATGTTGTTAGTTAATCTTAAACATTCATCTATTACTTGGATCCCTCTAACCCAACACATATATAACTAAATTACATATCCAATGATTCTCTCTTTTTGACCTTGGGTCTTCAACACCCATTTAATTTACTGCACCAATTGATTCAACTTGTCCTCGTGAAATCACTCCAGTTCTTATGGTTTCTTGAACCATTCTCTTCTTCCTTCTAGACCCATTAAATCTCAACTTGACTGACATAGTTAATCATTTCTTCACATATGACCTCTTCTCCTTCATGATTTATAGAGATCTCTTTTAGAGTAATCAACATTACCCTTACCAGACACCACGAACTACAATGGTTCTTCTAGTCTTCTGGAGTAACACCAATGGACCCTTTCTACTTGAGATGGTTCTCGCATGTACCGTGTCTCTTTCTTACTAGGTTAAAATTAGAACCACTTTCTTCTTCAAGATTCCTTATTGATTTCCCCTTCAGGAAAATCACCTTGATGATTGGAATCCTTTTTTTTAACTGGTTATCCCAGCCTACTTTGGAAATGTATTCACACTTTTTTACTTCACTCAACATTCTCTCTAGCTTCATCAATCCCTTCAATGTGGTCATAGCTCTTAAGTATAGTCATAAGCTCCAACCACTTGGTATCCACTTAGTGGTACCTTTTTCCTATTTTCTCTAATTACTACTGGATTTATTCCATTATGTGATTCACTTGGATTTATGTAATATATTTTTCTTCATAAGTATGGTTGTATAATTCTATATCCATTTTTCACATGAAACATTACTTCTTAGACATCTGTTGGCATTCTTTAGAATGTGTGTACCTTCAATACTTCACCTTTGAAGTTTTGACATTCTTTCCATACTTCCACTATACCATTATAATAATAATGGTGGTGCTACCAAATTGTAGAATTGATCCTTCAAGATGCTTCCATTATATCCAAGTATATACTTTATCTTGTTCTATTATAAGGATAGAATTTGACATCTCAATCATTGAGATCAACTCTTCCACAATGTACTACTTTATCTGTACATTGACATCTTTTATAGTGAATGGACCTTCACTACTTCACTCAGTACTTACTTTACGCTTGTGCCCTGATTCCTCTGAGCAATTTGATTATCATGAGTAAAATTATTGACCTAACACTTTGCCTTCAAATGCTTCTATTCATCCTTGACACTAGGTCCAATTCTTTCATAAGTTGTAAAATCCACACTTCCATATATATCTGCTTTACAATTCTATTTGGAATTGATGTACATGCATTATCCTATGTTGCAGATGGTTTTTCCCACCTAGCATCTACAATTGATATGCATAATTGTCCTCTGGAATTATTTTTCTAAGCAAGGATTCCATTAAGGGTTTTTCCATGTTTATCATCAACTCATTTGTTTGAGAAACAACTTCTTAAGAGACCCAAATATTGGTTTTATATTATTCATTCATACTTAACTAATATTAATATCATTCTTCTTTGAAGAGATATTACAATCATCCAAATGACCATATTCTAAAGCATAATCATATTTATGTTTCCTTATTTATGGCAATATCCAACAAGAAATCATTCCTGTCCAATTGCTATAAAAGTATTCCCAAGCTAGAAACACAATCTGGAAATTTCAATATTACCCAGGGCAATAGAATGCCCAAGTCCAACTTCTTTTGATGCTTCATACCATCCTTGGTAAATAGACCTTTCTACCAAGGAAATCCTTTCTTAATATTCCCTTTCATTGCTACATGAACATACCCAACCATACATATATGGCTACCATCCACCTCTGGATGTCAATCTGATTCATTGGTCAACTTGAAATACTCGAGTACTTCCTTACCAAATTTTAGGTCAATCCTTCCTTAGTCCTTCTATATAATCCTCTTCCCAACTTTGAATTGGTATAACTAATGGTTGTAGGATATAAGGGGTCTTGATTGTATCTCCCTTATTCTATTGGAAAACTATACATTCAACCACAAACATTTGAACATCGATTTTAAGACCTTCCTAGAAAAAGTTCTTCTTGATCATGTGGTAAGTTTTCTAGAATATTGAATTTCTTCTTATAGAAGGTGTGTGCAATTGCAAAAGGAACTTCTGTTTGATTTGGGAATTATTACATAAATATAAGTGATCTACCATGGTAAATCATTTTTCCACACTGTAATGTCTCCATTTTTGGATTCCTTCGCTTTGCAGTCGGAGGCGACGTTATGAGCTTATGTCAGCCTGACCAAAGGGGTAAAATGAGCTTAATAATGAGCTTGAGAAATTTGGAGGGGTTATATGGGGCCTAAACTAGTCCATTCACCATATTTCATCATTAGGATCATTTCCACGTAGTTTTTTCCTGGTTTCGTAGCATTCCGATGATTTCGGTAATTTTGGGCTATTATTGTGCATACTTTAATTAAATACACTAAAGGTATTATATGGATCATATTTTCCGAGGGGATAGCTTCATGTAATAGCTTGTTAGAACTAGGATGAACATATCTAGAGGATTGGATGATAAAAAGGGACTTCGACATCCCTGAATATCTTAAAATCCAATTAATCACTTTCCAACATTAAAAATGGGTTAATAAAAAGGGGTGTTTTAAGTGACTTTAAGTTTATAAGGTCACTTTACTTTATTAAAAGGGTAAAATGGTCCAAAAGGGTCAATGAAGAGTTAAAAAGAGAAGGAGGGCATCCTTTCTCTCATTATTCACTTACTATTTTCTAAAAAATAATTGAGAAAGCTCTTGTGGATTTTGGACTCTTCGGATGAAAACCCTAGGAGAGATTTTATGAGTTTGGTTTCGGTGGTGAGACTATCCACCCTAGTTGGTCATAGGAATAGATCATTCATATTTTTTTAGTGTGTTTCATGTGGGTCATTATTTCACCTTTGGGTAGTAAATTTTTCTTTATTTGAGGCCAAATTTCTCATATTGGGGTCGAATCAATGTTTGTGGGAGAATTTTCTTAACTGTTGGGTGAGTTGCTAGATATTGAGGCTGATTTCTAGCCCTTGGATGCCTTAGTTTGGGTAGGCAAGCAAAGTTATTTGCTGGACAAAATTGTTATAGTGATTGAGACGAGTTCTTGTTAGAGGGATGAGTTCCTTCTTGCTGGGGATGGATTTGTTGTTGTGTGGCCTGAAATAACTTACTTTGGGATGATTCCTGAAGGGTTGAAGCAAAGGATAAGTGGGATGGCCGAGTTTTTGCAACAAAGGTCGAATTTTGACTAGGCTTAGGGATGAATTCATTGTGAGAAGGGAGAAAACTAAGTTGTTGTCACCTATAGTCTTATTCTTCACTGTAATTACAATGATAACCTACAACAGATTTATATCAGGTTCCCCTCACTTATTATTATTCTAATTGTTGAGATTTTCTAAATAAACTTTGGTTGTCTCAATATTTTTGCATTAAATATCTTTGGATATCCATAGTATTGTTATATTGTAAAGTGCAACAGAGAATATAGTCATTTATTGTTGTTGGAATTACTTGTATAAACTATTTGGAGAAATTCTTGTTGTAGGTTGTTATTTGCAATATTCATCTCCTTTTTAGAAT
>CBVK0100154673.1:0-27273 GCA_900067695.1 Picea abies
ACCGAGATCTACACTCTTTCCCTACACGACGCTCTTCCGATCTCACATGTTTTATGGTTGTGGATTTAGTGTTTTCGGAAACTAGAATTGATTCATAACCTATGCTAAGATGACGTTCTTTTCGCTTTCGCTATCAACAATAAAATGTAGTGGAGCACCATTCACCCACATCTACGAGTCAAAAATGTTCTCACCTTCCTTCGACTCTTCTGGTTCGTTTGGATGGATCTTGATGGTAGCAAATCTGGCATTGGGTTCTACATCAATGATTCGCTTCACCTTGTCTTGCTCTGAATCAGAGTCAAAGCCTAGATCTTTCTCTAAGGATTTCATCTCAAACACTAATGAATTCTTTGAGCGACATTCATCATTTTTTCTCCAGGGGATTTTATAGAATTCACACCACTTCTTAGTGTCTTTCTTCATCTTCCCATTACCCTTATTTGTTTGCGGCATAGAATCATTGTCCAACGGTTTTCCATCCTTTCTTTTTCCTTTGTTCTATGTGTTGGGGATTACTTTTCTTGGCTTCTATTATGATGTGTTTGTAGATCCAAACTCCCTCTTATTCCTCTGCTTAATTTTTTTCTTGATTTTGAAGACATATTGATGAGCACTTCCCAACGATGAGTTGTCGAAAAACTCCATTTTTGTTTAGATGTACATTGTAAGGCCCCATAGTATTTTAGAACCATATGTCTCTCACAGTCTCTAATACCCAGCTTGGTGTGCAAGGTGTGGAAGGTATTTGTGAAGTACAATAATGTGTGGTCCCTTAATGGATAGACTATGGTCCATCTCATGTACTAGTCATTGTAGTTTTCAACATGGTAATATTGTTCCCTGATGGCATCCATAAAATAGTCCCAAGTGGCCTTGACCCCAAATATTCAAGACTCCTCTATGGAGTTTTTCTCATAGTAAATCTCTGACCAATGTTTGACATGGGGGACTGCCTTAAGGAGCACAAAAGTTATCTCCCTATTAACAAAATTCTGGAGAGAGAAATAACCTTCTAGTAGATTTTACCATTTTTCCAAAGCATTCGGATCTATCTGACCTTCAAATGTGGGAATGTAAAAATTAACTTGTATCTTGAAGGGGGTGGTGCCTCCAAACAGGTTTCTTGATGAATATGTCTCTGTTGTTGTCGACAACTGCCAAACGATTTGGGAAAAGCGATCCATCATCTTGTTCCTTTGTTTCGCAAGGACTTCCGCGAGCAACAATTTAATAGGATCTATTTCTCCCTCATCTCTATGTTCCTCTTCCATGGATGGTATTCCATGGATGGTTTGACCACCTCAAGTCCCAATGCCTAATACCCTGACCTTGTTGGGGAAATGCATAGAGAATCTGAGTATGTTGGTTTTCATAGCTCATCATAGTTGAAGTATATTTTTATGTATATAACTCTGTCAAGGATTTTGAAGCATCCAACGTTTCGAGTGGACACTCCACCCATCATTAGGCACATAAAGAAGTTGTTATGATGATGGGTGGAGTGTCCACTCGAAATGTTGGACATTTCAAAACCCCTAACACAGTTATATCCAAAAAATATATACTTCAATAGTGCATAGAGAAATCGATAAAGAGAAGACCGCTCAGATACATCCGATCTGGATTTATGATGAAATGAAATGAAACAAAGAAATAAGACAGAAACAAGAGATAAACCAATACTCAATTTCTATTAAATACTAAAATATGCATAGACTGTAAAAGAAAGTTAAGTGAAATGAACTCGCTAGGATGATTGTAGCTTATCTTTGAAAAGAGATGTGATGGGTATGTGCATTCGCAAGAATATGATTACAATGAGGCTCCCCATGCCTTTTTAACATAAATAATAAATAAGAAAACCCTAAACATCCAAAACCCTAACAAGAGAAGATGAAACACCAAAAGGTTTGTGGGCCTCGATCAGGGTAGTTGATACGTTAACTTCTCTAGGGTGTAACTTTTGCATATTATCTTCATTTGGGGTACTTGACACCTTGTTAGAAAGGTATATCTGAGGATTACACATTCCAAACTTCCCAATACATGCCAACAAGCATCTACAAGGTGTTGCCATGTCAAAAAAACATCGTTTAGGGCCTCAAAATGGCCCCATAAGTTTGGGACTCGAAAAACTATAGAAAAACTACCAAAATAGAAATTGCATGTTGAGCCAGTGGAATGGTTGGGCATCCATTGATGTCCAACTGAATCATTTATCAATTTGGGCTAAGGAGAAAATGCGATCTTATCCTTATCGAACTTACCACGACATATTACTAACCATGTAAAATCCAATAGAAGACATTTTAAAAGACTAGAAGCTAGATTGAGATCATACTTAGTAAACCTATTGAGATGAATGCAGTTCTCTCTATTTTGTTCCGATATATATCAAGACTATCGAGTCGTGGATCCGACCAAACAACCCAAAATATGAAAAAGTATGGTCAATTCCTTCATAGTTGTTTCGACAATTTAATTCTCTAAATACCATTCAGAAAAATAACAAAACCTTTTCTTCCATAATTCCTTTTTGGTAAATAGAGGATTCACGTGAGAATTCCTTCCAAGTGTATTTTGTATAATAGACTTTCCTAATTTGCAGATAAGTCTTTCATCATTTTGAATAGACCCAACCTGATTAGACATAGATTTCAATTCACAAGTTTTCCTATAAAGAGTTGATTGAATTGTATTATTATTTATAACTGATTTATTTTGAGTAATACTAATTATTAAGGATTCATTGGCTAGTGTTGCTAGATCTTATGCATCAGAACTTATGGTTCGAGATCCAAATTCATTTGAACATGACAACAAACATTCACATATTTATTGATCTATGTAATCGATTTGGAGCTACTAGATCCACTTTTTGGAGGATATGATTGAGAGCATTAAGAAGAATATTTATAATATAATCTTTCTTATCATCTTTAGAGAGTTGGTTCACTAATAAATCAAGGAAACATGAATTAACTGGAAATCAAGGAAACAATTAGTTAACTCATTAAAATTCATTTCATAAATGTTTGGAATCCATATTATGCAAGGAAATATTATTTTTTCCAATTTCAAAATAAGATTGAATTGTTGAAAATAAGATTAAATTGTTGAAATTTTTCTTTCATGAAATTCTCAAAATCAGAGATAAATGAAATACTCACAATACAAAAACTTGTTTAGAGATATTTTATTAAAGGAACATAGGAGTATGTTACTATACTCTTGACCAAATAGGATGTACAACTTCCTATAAAACCTATGGATAAAATCCCTTTGAAAAGTAATGATTCCTTTGTTAATAGAAACAAAGAAGTTAGAAAGGTTATGTTGTTTAAATTGCATTTCTGAATGCATAAATGAATTCAAGGTGTTGAAAAACCCTTGAAGCATTATACAAACTTAGCTACTCAAATCTGCAAATTTATGTTATTTAAATTGCATTTATGAATGCATAAATGGATTCAACACGTTGAAAAACCCTTGGGGCACTAGCATTATACAAACTTAGCTACTCAAATCTGCAAATTTAAGTTGTTTAAGTTGCATTTTTGAATGTATAAATGGATTCAGCTTGTTGAAAAAACTCTCGGACACTGGGATTATACAAAACTTAACTACTCAAATCTACAAATCCAATTATTCATCATCAATTTCACGCAAAATCAAACAAAAAAAATTACCAAAAAACAACCAAAAGATAAATAGAACGTTTAAACTATTACCATATAATTTCATTTCATGTTTAACTATTACCATATAATTTCATTTCATGTTAGAACGTGCACGTGACTTACGTGACCTACGAATACACATTGAAATCGCTTGAAGTGCAAGTAATAAAAGTTACACTTCTTCTCGAAAAACTACAAATACACATCCATATCTCGAAATCTGTTGCAGCCCAAGTAAAAGAAAGCTATGAATTCCTTTGGGCTTTTTCGTCTATTCAAATTATCTTCTTATTTTATTTTAAATAGTTCAAAACTCCCATACCAAATATATATGGTTCAAATAAATCATTTTCAGCGGTTTGGAAAGTTATTGTACTGCTGAAGGTAATATATAGCAATGAGTTAGTATTGACTTTCATATTAGTTTTGTGTTTACTTGAAAAATTTATATCAATTTAAATGTTCAACATAACAATTAAAAAACTTTTTTTTTTTTAAAACAAAAATAGTAATTTTTTAACTTTTCATTGGTCAATAACTTGATAGTGTTATTGTAGTCTTCACTTATTTCAAAAACTTAAATTAATGAAAAAAGACAAGACCACAAAAACACTAATATAATATAATGCAATATAATGCAATATTGTATTATAATATATGTTAAAATATAATATTGTATTGTTTTTTCAAATGAGGTAAAAATTTAAATTTTAAATGTCAACTTTTTTACACTTCTTAAAATTTCAATAATTTTACATTTCTTAATATTTTTTTAATTTTTTAATTTCAATAATTTTACATTGATTAATATTTTTTTAATCTTTCAATTTCAATAATTTTACATTTATTAACATTTTTTAATCTTTTAGTATAATTTTATAGAAATTTATATGTAGTAATTTTTAAACTTTTAAGTCATATTTTAAAATATAAGAAACATTGAGATGTTTTTACTTTTTTAATTATTATAAAGATCATGGGAAGTACAGATCTGCATTCTTTTAGAATGACTAAGAAAATGTCTAAATATTATTTATATAAACCTTGCAGACACTAACAAGTGAAGTTTTCATGCAGTGTGCTACCCTTGTTTCAATTAGTTTTCAAGTATATTTATTTTCAGCCGTCCCAAACATTGGACCAGATTAATAATTATATATACGCACTTCGTTGGATGACGAACGCCATGATGCATTGATCTTGTTCTCTTGAAAATTTAAACCACTGTCGAACAGTATGCATAGTCAGCGGAAAGCCATTGAAGTAGCAGGGCAGGTACATTACAGATATTTCTCTACATATGGATGAAGTCGGCTTCCTCCATCTACATCCACAGGCTAAGGACGAACGAGAAGGAACAGTACTATATTACCTGATTGTTTGAGTGAGTGCATTAAAGAAAGCAGCAATGGCGGAATTACCATCAGTTGGCAGATTGCGTTTGGGGTCACAAGGTTTAGAAGCATCAGCACTGGGGTTGGGTTGCATGGGCATGTCGTTCCGGTATGGCCCTCCAAAACCCGATGAAGAAATGATATCTCTCATCGGCCATGCCGTCTCCAGAGGTGTCACTTTTCTTGATACTTCGGACGTTTATGGCCCTTTGACCAACGAAGTTCTCATTGGAAAGGTGAGACTGGTGCATGGGGTTTTCTATTTTCCTTGTAATTGCTATTACCTGTAGCTTAGCTAAGCTGATCGAATTTTCACCTACGATTTGTTCTTTGAAGGCCATTAAAGGAATCAGGGAGAAAGTCCAATTAGCTACGAAGTTTGGATTTACATTTGTCGATGGAAAACCAGAGATTCGAGGACATCCTGCTTATGTTCGTGCCGCCTGCGAAGCAAGCTTGAAGAGACTTGAAGTGGATTGCATTGATCTTTATTATCAACATCGTATTGACACTAAAGTTCCCATTGAAGTTGCGGTAAGTGCGCTCTCGGTTTAGTTCTTGGTTGATGCTGGTTTAAGCCACCTATCTCGGAAGTTTATTTGCAGTGGGTACAGTCAACGTCCTTGGAAAAAATTGAACTTTTCCCAGCAACGTGTTGCCACCATATTCTACTTTCCCTTCTTATACTAACTTGTGAAATTGAAAACTTGAATCACCACCGGATCAGACAATTTATCATTTGTTGACTGTAGCAAATTTGTTTCTCCCTTCAGCAGCATTTCTTCACTCATGGATTTCTTCCTTAATTGTACTTATAGTTTACCGTTTTATTTACTTAACTATACTTCGACGTCGTGTTTTCTCTATGCAACTGTAACTTTCACTTACTAAACTACAGTTTGATGCCATCGTTTATTTATGCATCTGTAACAGATTGGAGAGTTGAAGAAATTAGTGGAAGAAGGAAAAATAAAATACATCGGACTTTCCGAGGCCTCCGCATCAGCAATTAGAAGAGCTCATGCCGTTCATCCTATAACAACAGTTCAGATAGAGTGGTCTTTGTGGACTAGGGATGTAGAGGAGGAAATTATCCCCACTTGCAGCTATGCAGGTATGATCAGGATCAGGTGTTGGAGTTGGAATATGTCATATTGTTAAAGCTTTGTATTATGAATTGATAACTAACATATTAAATTTCAATTGTGCAGAGAACTTGGTATTGGGATCGTGCCATATAGCCCTCTCGGGATGGGTTTCTTTACTTCTGGAGCAAAGTCAGTTGAAAATTTAACAAATGATGATATTAGAAAGGTACCTTTGTGTGTCTATTTTTATCTGTATATACTAATTTCTATATTTTAAATTTAGAATTTAAGAAAAAAACATTAATGTAGAGTTAAATTTTATTATAAATAAGAGAAAGTATTAGGTTAAAAGATATAAAATAATAAAAAATATATTCCTCCAATCTTTGTAATCTAAAATCAAAATTTCTTGAACTTGATACAAACAATTTAAGAAAAAACTATTAATGCAGAGTTGAATTTTATTATAAATAAGAGAGTATTAGGTTAAAAGATATAAAATAATAAAAAATATATTCATCCAATCTTTGAATCTTTGTAATGTAAAATTGAAATTTCTTGAACTTGATACAAAGTTTATTTTAGTTCATTTGGATAACATTACATTGAATTTCTATTGGTGCATTAATAAAACTGCATTTTATGGTACAGACATTTCCCAAGTTTACAGCAGAGAATGTTGACAAGAATAAGATGACATTTGAAAAAATAGTGGAAAAAGCTTCGAGAAAGGGATGCTCCCCGGGTCAACTTTCTCTTGCTTGGGTTCAGCATCAGGAAAATGATGTTTCACCAATTCGTGGAACCACCAAAGTGAAGAATTTAGAAGAAAATATCGGTGCTCTTTCTGCTAAGATCACACCTGATGAGATGAAGGAAATAGAAAACGTATTGTCCACTTGCGGCTTCTCTGGAGATCGAATGGCTGATGCGTACAAGGATCTCACGTGGATGAACTCAGAAATACCTCCTCTCTTTTCAAGGAAGGATGCCATACGATGATTTTTAACATCATTCTATGCAAATAAAGCGAAATCGTCAGTCTATAACGGATACCATTTTTTTTCTTTATTAAGAGTACAGGTATGTTCAATTCGTTATGGATATTATGGTGCAAGTATCTTATGAAGTTAAGTTTATTGTAAGGGTCATATCCGATTCATATAATAGTGTAGTGTGAAGTTAAGCTTATTGTAAGCGTCTTATTCGATTCATATAATAGTGTGGTGTGCAAATCTTACTGTAAGGGTCTTGATTCCATTGATCTAATTGTAAAAGCAAAGTACTTATTCTGAAATCTATACAGACATTGTGAACACAGACTTACTTATATATATATGTGGATACGCCTAATGTAAATCTTTTGATTATAATTATGTTCACGGGTATACTTATTTGAAATGAGTACATTTAATGATGTTTTAATGTAAATCTTTTGATTATAATTATTTTCATGGGTATACTTATTTGAAATGAGTACATTTAATGATGTTTTAAGTATAAATTCTAATCTTATGGTTATGGGTAGCTATCAGATTATAATCACATTTCACCGCACAATGAAGGCGTAGCGGTGGCCGCCTTAACCTTTGAATGCCACTATATACCATCACTATTTTAATTAATTTTTTCCAGAGATCGAAGGAGTAATTTTTGTTTATATAAATACCTGAAATGGATTGTAATCTATATCTTGAAAAACATATTGAATGAAAAATTTGATTTTTCATATTCTGAGGTGTTCTCTCCGTTGATTTTGTTTTGAGTTCGTAAACTCATTCGATTCCTATCTTAGCCTTGAGCATTTCTCAAACTGTTATTTGTTGGAGCGCACAGAGTTCTTTTGTCTTTTAAAACTCCGAACCCAAAGTGTGGGCCCAAAGTCTGTTCGCATTTTGCGATTCGGTAATTGTCGTTTTGTTTTATTTTTGCGTTGGGTGTTTGTAAATGCCAAACCCCGAATTCCAATAAGCCTCATTTAGCATTTTGGGAATAGTTGTTTTGTTTTTGTGTTGGTTGTTCGTAAACTCCCAAACCCAAACCCCGATGTGCCTTTGTTTTTACATTTGCTATTAGAGCCTCGAGTCCATCGTGCTATTTGCTTAGTTCAGTGCAGATAATTCCTGTTGGTGCCCAATTTTACCTTTTTGTTTTCCTGCATGAATGTTTATTTAATTTCTTTCAAATTTTATATAAATGGCTGCGACTCGTAATAGTTCTTGTAAGGTTTAGGTTCTTGTCCTGAGCAAGAAGTCATATGACTCTTGGTATTTTCGACTGAGGACGATCTTGCATTCTCAGGATTTATGGACCTATGTTATTGATGGTTATGATGACCCAACTGATGTAGCAGTAGAATTGTCTCTCTCTAATGATGACAGTGTTTTGCTGAAGGAAAATAGGAAAAAGGATAACAAGGCTCTTGGATTAATCCAACAAGGATTAAATGAATCCATTTTACGAAGATTTCTAGTGCTACATCTTCAAAGATGGATTGGGACATCCTTGAAACTTGTTATCAAGGTGTGTCCAAGGTGAAGACAGTCAAGTTGCAGAACTTGAGAAGGGACTTCGAAAATCTGAAGATGAAGCATAATGAAAGTGTTGATACTTTCATGAATCAAGTGATGAGTGTTGTGAACCGGCTTAGGCAGTATGGAGATGATGTTGAGAATAAGAGATTTATTGAGAAAGTGCTGAGAAGTTTACCCAAGAAGTTTGAACCTGTAGTTGTACCCATAGAGGAATTTACAGATTTAAGTCAAATGCAGATTGATGAATTAACTGGTTCACTTATTTCTCATGAATTTAGGATATCTAGATATGAAGAAGGATTAATGGAGCATGCTTTCAAATCCCTGCATGTTACCAGAGGCAGAGGCAGAGGAAGGTCTTATAATCATCGAAGAGGAGGTCAATTTTTTGGTCGAAGGGACAACATAATTGAATCAGAGGAGAAGTCCCAGCAAAATCCTCTTAATTTAAGAGGGAGAAGCAACAAACCCTGGTAGCAAGAATATCAGAGGTATGATAAATCTAATGTACAATGTTATTATTGCAAGAAGTTTGGGCATTTTGCTAATAAATGTTGGAAGAAGCAGGCAGATGCTAGTGCTAATAATATTTGTTTTTTGGATAGTGTTTGCAGTAACCACATGACTGGTAATAAGGATTTATTTTCTTCTATTGATACTAGTATTTAGTCTGAAGTAAAAATGGGAAATGACTGCAAGGTTACAGTTAATTGCAAAGGTGTAGTTCCAGTTTATACTAAGAATAATGAGAGAATAAATATTGACGATGTTTATTTCGTTCCTGGTTTAAAATGCAATCTTATTAGTGTTCGACAACTAATGGAGAAAAGGTACAGAGTGTTCTTCAAGAACAAGGTATGTACAATCTATGATAAATTACCCAGCAAATAGTTGATTGCAAGAGTAGACATGACCAAGAATATAATGTTTCCATTGGTTATGAGAAATGATTTGAGTGGTTCTTTGAATGCTTATAAAGTTGGAAGTTTAGATGAATCTTTGTTATGGTATTTGAGATATGGTCATTTACATTTTGGTGGCTTAGATCTCTTACATAAGAAGTAGATGGTAAAGGGGTTACCCCGTATTTAGCAACCTGCAAGCTCTTGTGAGAGCTGTATACTTGGGAAACATCACAGAGATAAATTTGTTTTAGGTGTTTCCTACAGAGCAAAAAATCCATGGGAAATTGTCCACGCGGATTTGTGTGGACTTATGCAAACACCTTGCTTGATTGGTAGTGTTTATTTTATGACTTTTAATGATGATTTTAGTAGGAAGACTTGGTTGTATTTGTTGAAGAAGAAATCTGGAGCCTTTGAATTTTTCAAGAGGTTTAAGTGTATGGTTGAGAATGAGAGTGGTTGAACCATTAAGTTCCTGAGGAGTGACAGAGGAGGTGAGTATAAGCTAAATAAATTCATTGAATTTTTTGATTTTCATGGAATTAAAACGTAGTTTACTGCTCGATATACTCCATATTAGAATGGAGTGGCAGAAAGGAAGAATCAGACCATCATGAATATGCCTCGAAGCATGTTGAAGGAGAAGCATCTTTGAAATGAATATTGGGGAGATGCAGTGGTTTGTTGTATCTATATCTTGAATAGAAGTCTGACCAAGACCATGAGGAATCGTGTACCTCAGGAAGCCTGGGACGGTAAGCCTTGCAATGTTTTTTATTTCAGAATTTTTGGATGTGTAGCATATGCGCATGTACCTAAAGAAATGAGGAGGAAGTTGGATTACAGAAGCGAGAGATGTATTTTTGTTAGATACAGTGAAGAGTCTAGGGCATATAAACTCTACAATCCCATCACCAAGAAGTATGTAATCAATAGAGATGTTCAATTTAAGGAAGAGGAAGCCTGGGATGGAAGTATTGATAAATTTGTTTCAGAGGGAGTTGTGTTACCCCGTGAAGATGATGATGGAGCTAAGCAGGCTGAAGGAGGTGGACAATTGGTTCCACATGCACATATGCCTACAATGAGAAGTCCTACAAGCGAAGCATGAAATGTTAGCCCATCTCAATTTAGAACGTCGAGAACTCATGAGTGTGGAGAGCCATCTGGACATGGTGGACATCAAACAGATTCACAGGTAAGTAGTGAATCAAATCCTACATTAGCTTCATTGAAAAACAGATTTAAAGGTCAAAAGACTACAAGCTCAAGAGAATTATATGATTATAATGAAGAAGTAGATTGGGTTTCAAATTTTGCATTAATGGCATGTGATCCTGTAAGTTTTGATGAAGATGCTAAAGAGGATGTCTCGATAAAAGAAATGGATGAAGAGATTGATTCCATTGAAAGAAATAACACTTGGGATCTTGTTGTTTTACCTGAAGGTAAGAACAGTATTGAAGTTAAGTGGGTTTATAAGACTAAGCTGAATGCAGAAGGTGAAGTTGAAAAATACAAGGTGAAACTTGTAGCTCAAGGGTTTAGTCAGCAGCCCGGTATTGATTACAATGAAACCTTTTCTCTTGTAGCAAGAATTGACATTGTGAGGATGGTCTTAGCTATTGCAGCTCAGAATAAATGGATCATGCATCAGATGGACATTAAGTCGGCATTCTTTAATGGATGTTTTGAAGAAGAGGTTTATGTAAGACAACCTCCAGGTTATGAGATTGATAAGCATAAAGGTAAAGTTTACAAGTTAAGGAAATCTTTATATGGATTGAAGCATGCATCCATAGTTTGGTATAGCAATATTGATGAGTACTTTATTAGTGTTGGATTCAACAGAAGTCCAAGTGAACCAACTCTATATACAAAGATAAACTAGGAAGGTAAAATTTTGATTGTCTATTTGTATGTTGATGACCTAATTTTTATTGGAGATCTGTAGATGATTTTAAAAATGCCATGAAAACAGAGTTTGAGATGATTGATTTAGGATTGATGAAATATTTTCTTGGAATCAAAGTGGATCAATCTAATGATGGCATTTTCATTTGTCAAACTAAACATGCAAATGAATTATTGAAAAGGTTTAGAATGTTGAATTGTAAACCATCTGCAACACCAATGGAAACAGGTACTAAACTTAGCAAATATGATGAGGGATCATATGTTGATCCAACTCTATATAAGAAGTTGGTTGGAAGCCTTATGTATTTAACAACAACCAGACCTGATATTATGTTTGTTGTAAGTTTAATTTCCAGATTCATGGAGACTCCGAAAAGTACTCATTTGCAAGAAGAAAAGAGGATCCTGAAATACATTGTTGGAACAACTGATTTTGGTATCCAATACACATCAAACTTGAACTTTGAGTTGATCGGATATATGAATAGTGATTTTGCAGGTTCCATTGATGATAGGAAGACCACATCTGGTTATGTGTTCATTCTTGGATCTGGAGCAGTGACATGGGCATCAAAGAAACAACCCATAGTGATTTTATCTTCTGTTGAGGCAGAGTATGTTGCAACAACAACAACTGCATGTCAAGTTGTATGGATGAGAAGAATCTTGAATGAATTATTGCATGAGCAGAATGGTGCAACTCAAATTGTTTGTGATAATAAATCTTCCATTGCACTGTCAAAGAATCACGTTTTTCACAAGCAGAGTAAGTACATTGATACGAGGTATTATTTCATTCGAGATCTGGTAAATGGGAAAGAAATTTATATTCAGTTCTGCACGTTTGAAGAACAATTTGTAGGCATATTTACAAAGCATTTGGGAAATGAATTGTTTAAAATTCATAGAGATAATATTGGGGTCTGTAAGCTTTAATGCATAGTTAACAACAATTTTGTATTACATGTTTCTGTTTTGTTTTGTTTTGAAATGATAAAGAGGGAGTATGTCAGATTATAATCATTTCACCACCTGAATAACGACGCAGCGATGGTCATCTTGACCCTTCAAGACTCGAGGATTAAGCACAGTTTTACTGGCTTGCCCTAAATAGCTCAAGCGGTGGCAGCCTTAACCTTTGAAGGCCACAATATACCATCACCATTTTAATTAAATTTTTCGAAAGATCGAAGGGGTAATTTTTGTTTATATAAATACCTAAAATGGATTGTAATCTATATCTTGAAAAACATATTGAATGGAAATTTTGATTTTTCGTATTCGGAGGTGTTCTCTCCGTTGATTTTTTTTTGAGTTCGTAAATTCATTCGATTCATATCTTAGCCTTAAGCATTTCTCAAACTGTTATTTGTTGGAGTGCATGGAGTTCTTTTGTCTTTTAAAACACCGAATCCAAAGTGTGAGACCAAAGTCTGTTCGCATTTTGCGATTCGGCAATTGTCCTTTTGTTTTATTTTTGCGTTGGGTGTTTGTAAATGCCGAACCCTAAATTCCGATAAGACTCTTTTCACATTTTGGGAATAGTTGTTTTGTTTTTGTGTCAGGTGTTCGTAAATGCCCAAATCCGAACCCAGATGTGCTTCCGTTTTATAGTAGCTTTTGTTTTATTTTTGCGTTGGGTGTTTGTAAATGCCGAACCCTAAATTCCGATAAGACTCTTTTCACATTTTGGGAGTAGTTGTTTTGTCTGTGTGTCGGGTGTTCGTAAACGCCGAAATCCGAACCCAGATGTGCTTCCGTTTTAGAGTAGCAATTGAAAATTGTGATATATTCTTTTATAGTAACAATTCAAGATTGTGGTATATTATTTATTTAATCGTATTAAGAAATTACTATCTGATCTTTTGATTACCAAGTTTAAGTGATTAAGAAAATTTAATATATATGAAAATTTTTATTACTAAGTTTATTACCAAGTTTAAGTGATTAAGAAAATTTAATATATATGAAAATTTTTATTACTAGATGATAAGCATGCACAACATTACCTCAACCTCATTGCTAGGGATTGCATGTGACCGCTCCAATGATGCAAATGTGTGGCTAGGAAAAAACCCTAGCGACTAGGTTTTCAATGGTGTAGTTGCTCACTGTGCCAACTGATATTTCTTCTTCTAATCTTTCCATCAACATTATAAGTAACCACAATCAGCGTGCAATTTCAGTTCTGTGCTAATAGTTTTGTTTCAATGCCAATTGTTTTCCGTGCGTTTTCGTTTTAGTTATGGGCATTTGATTTCAATAATTGAGGGTTTTCATTTCATTAATCCGCATTTGATATTATTACACTCATGTTACTGTTAGAACGTTCATCTATACGAGCAGGAAGACATTTACAAGAAAGGCATGTAAATGGAGGGTTTTCATTTCAGTAATGGGCATTTGATTTCAATAATGGAGGGTTTCATTTCCTTTTGATTTCAATAATCGAGGGCTTTTATTTCCTTTTGCAAAACTCCGTTTGGCGTCAATAATTCAGGGTTTTCATTTCACTAATCGGCTTTTGATCTTAAAAATCGGAAATTGATTTCAGTAATAGATGGTTTTCTTTTCCTTTTGCGAAACTCTATTAACACTCTTGGTTTAGTTCCATGTGTCTATTCCTTATCAGCAATCGGCATTTGATCTTAATAATCGGAATTTGATTTCAGTAATACATGTTTTTCTTTTCCTTTTGCAAAACTCTATTAACACTCTTGGTTTAGCTCCATGTTTCTATTCTTCAATCTTGTAGTGGTTTCCTTTCCTTTTGTAAATTATTTACGAGTAAATTTAATTAATTTTTCGTTCTTTGTTTATTAATATCTAAGCTATGTATATTATGTTTTTCCTTACACGCAGCCTTAAATGGCCATCTACACCAAAGGGCACTCAATGACATTTACAAAGCTTCTAAATAATGAATGAAATTAACTTTTAAATAATGACTGAAACTTATAAAACAGGAAGGCATGTGTGGTAGGTATCAGTGAATTCTCATGGAAATCGGTGTATCTTCTTGAATCATTATTATTAAACTTTAATGCCAAGCATCGCTTCATTATTCTAACTTGCCTCATTAATATAAGATTTTTAGCAGCTCTTTGCCTGTGTATGGCACTCTTTCCTGTTACTTCTTTTAACAATTTTAAGACTATCATTTTTTTAAACAGATATTTTGTAACTCTGATACTTATAATCCAATTATTAGATTTAGATTTTGCACTCACAAGATTCAATTTTTTTTTTTTAATCTAATCCTAGGAAGTCAAAGGACTATGTCTTTTCACCTTTTATCAACGATTTCATCAAAATATAGATAATTAAGCTTTTATGAATTCTTTTATCAAACTATTTGTAGTTACTAAACCAATGCAGCATTGGAGTCCACTGGGTAAAATATAAAACTTAAAATGAATCTATACCAACTTACATCCATTTTCTTTGAAAATAATAAAAAAGATAACCAATGAGTTATGTTAAAAAAAATTAAAAATTTAAATAACTAAAAGCATAACGAAGTCAACCCTTCGATGGTTAAATTTAAGTAAATATAACCCACCAAATTAGATAGGCATAAATATAACGAATGGTTCTAAACTAACAAATTACTTGGTTAATTACTTTACAACGTTATGTATTACTAGGAATTTTAATAGAGCTATATATATTCAGAGGTTTTCCATCCATGACCGGAGAGCCTTTTTCCAAAATTCCATTGACACTCTTGGTTTAGGTTCATGTGTCTATTCTTAATTTTTTAGGCTTATGCGATAATCAGATATTTACATATGTAAACATACGGTTTCCTTTTCTAAATTATTTCCCAATAAACTTTCATTAATTTTTCGTTCTTTGTTTATTAGTATCTACTACTATGTATATTCTGGTCTTCCACGATATTGAAATTGGTTTCGAATAAGTTTAAGTATTTAGTATATTACTACAAGTATGGATGACATCGTTTTCGTCTAAAGAGTGATAGAAATTTACCAAGAAAGAAAGAATGTGATGCAAATATCTATGGGTTAGCGCGATCTCTTTGTCTAGGATCAAATCTCACCGAGTCGAAGTGGTTCATCGGTCCTTCAGAATATCTGGACTACTTACCATAGGCCCTTCAACACACAATATGAAAAATTTTCAAACTAACGAAGGTCATTTTTCTCGAGTAAAGTTGTGTACTTTTTCTCTAGAGGAGTCGTGCATGTGACCGCAGGATAAAACCAGGCGCTCTGCTAAAAAGGCGCTACAGTGCTCCGGGACTTTGGAGCATCAGGCGGATTCACTTCAAACAACTATCTGATCCAACACGCTCGAGGTTTTACTGGCTAAATATGGTCATAAAGTGACTTGAACGACGAGTGTAGGTCCTCACCCTATCCTTCCACTTCTGCAATGTTGGCGGAAAGACTCAATCGGACGACAGATGAACGATCCTCCTCCCTTACACAATCTATGATTGACAATAATTTCGGGATTCCAAGCTTAGGGGATTTTCTGCTCCACACAACAACGACCAAATCACCTCGAATGTCGAATCGCCAAATAACTCGAAAATCTACGATCCGCGCTTGTTCATTGATTGATGGCCGAGATTAACTCCAAGATTTAGAGCTTCGGGGATCCACATCTTCCGACAACAACTAATTATCACTAAATCACTGAAGCGACGAAGTCCAAAGGACTCGTGGTTTAACAATCGTGCTCCTCCAATATGATCGAATGGTTATGGGGGAATTTGACTCCTCACGAGTATATCTCATCGACCCGTTCTTAAACAAATGGATTTTTACATTGCTTGGGTTCCTACGAGGAACCTTGCACTTTTTATTTCTTGAGATATTCATTCACTTTGATGAAATGAACCCTGGCGCAAACTTGTGTGTCTCTCCTCAGCTTTGACCCTTAGAAATTTATGGGTCTGTGCCCTCCTTTCGCTAACTTTCGTGAGCTTTGGAATTTTAAAAGTCACTTGCACACTCCTTGCACTTACGTTGTGCATACTTTCATTGTCACTCCTGAGATTTTGAACCTGTTGAAGGTTCAGCCTCCGCACTCCTTGTGTGGTGTTGTGCACACCTTGCACGAAGACTGCCGGAAGAGAAACAATTGAAACTTAAACTCATTCAGAGAACATACAAGTATGCGCACACACACACACACAAAAATGCAACGACACAATATCTATTTGATTTTAGAAAAAACAGAAAACAACGTTACAATCTTCCCTTAGGAGATTTTGAGAGTGGGTGAAATCAAGGAGATAGGTAACACTTTCATGACAATGTGATCTCCAAAATTACGAAAAACATTTTTTTGGCTGAAAGACACTTTTTTCGGTCGAAAGGTGCAACGTCAAATCAAACAATACAGTGACGGTATCCTCGATTTGCGTGTAAATATTTAGTCGAACAATTTTTTTCCATCCAACAATATTCTTTCGGCCGAAAGATATTCCAGCTGAAACAATATTTTGACCGAAAGAATATTTATATATCAACCACACATCAACATTCAAACGTTTTTCTAACCTTTTGGCATTTGTGAGTGTTCCTTTGTGATTGTGAGCCTTCGTGAGTGTTGGCGTTTCTGAGTGTTCATGAGTGTTGGCGCAGACGTAGGGTGTTTGTGAAAATTCGTGAGCGTTGGAAGGATTCTTGCGGGCGGTCGAGCTGTTGTGTTGGCAGGCGTTCGATAGGTCGAGCTTTAGGTATGTAACTGTAAATTATTTTTTTTATTTTAATTTTAATCTGTAGATTGTAATATGAAATTTAATTTTAATTTTTAAATTAAAATTTAGTTTAGCTGACGACCTCTGTGGCCAAGCCGTTGCCATATCCACTACAATGTTGTTCCACCAGAAATTTGTCTAGCAGGATAGATATCTGGTTTAGTTATTTTGATCTGAAGGTTTAATTTAAAATTTCGTTTCTGTCTAAAGTTATTTCGAATTCTAATTCAGTCTGAAGGTTAAATTTAGAATTTCACTTCTGTCTAAAGGCTATTTTGAATTTTAGTTTCGTCTGAAGTTTAATTTAGAATTATTTCTTTAGAGTGTGACAAACCAATTCGGTTCAGTTATTTCGATATGAAGGCTTAATTTAAAATTTTGTTTCTGTCTGAAGTTATTTCAAATTCTAATTCAGTGTGAAGGTTAAATTTAGAATTTCTCTTTTGTCTTAAAGCTATTTCAAATTTTAGTTCCGTCTGAAGTTTAATTTAGAATTATTCCTTTAGAGTTTGATAAATCAACATAAAACCTAGATCTAATCCTTTTAGCAGTTAAAGGAAAAACATAGGAACGTGAAATCAAAATTAATGAGTGAAGAAATATTTGTTTAATCATTTGTACCAAGGATATGCACGTGTAAGAATCACCAACTCCTAAGCATGAGACAAATGGTAAACAACAACTTGCACAAGAGTAGTTTGATTAGTCTAGGTTGTAATGAAAATTTCATCTTCGATGACTGAAAGTGAATATTGGATATTATTTAACTACAAAACATTGCTTAGATTAAGAAGTTGTTGCCAAAATTTAGGTACCTATGCCACCATGTGAAATAAAATGGATTCACTTCCCCCTTTTTAAAACCCTTATTTAGAAATTAAAACTTGAAAATTTCAGTGCAAAATGATTACTCAAACACTAGAGTTACTTGTGGCAATTACTTTTTAAGTGGAAATTTAAACCCTTATGAACATAAATATTTGAATTTAGCATAAATCCCAAGGAACATATATATATATACATATAGTTAGTTAGAGTTTTCCATTTAAGATGCTTGATGAATGAAACATATATGTATAACCCAAAGTCACCTTTTTGTATAACCCATTGTAAATTTAATTGGCATGCCTAACTTTGAATTTCATTTACATGATATTAATATGTCAAGATATTATTGAACTCAATATGGACCCCTTACATTTGGTAAATTCAAATAACTTCGAAATTATTTAAAAAAGAAATTCAAAACTATCAATGCACATATCTAATATTTAAAAAATAAACAAAATGACTCGATTGAAAGAATGAAAATGTAATAAGGGTGGAGCAAGAGAATATATACACTTTACACTTAGATTCAACTTATGTATCGTTCCTTCTATATTGGGAAATAGTTTCATTTGCACAAATGTGCAACCTAAAAGAACATGAACTAAATTTCAAAATTATACTCAATAACAAGCTTAAGAATCGATTAAATAATTAATATTTATTAAGAAAAATTTATAGGATGAGTTAATTCTCAAAATTATGCTCAATAACTATATAATTTTTTTTTTAATAATTGATATAGATAAGATAAATTTCCGAGGAAGTGGAGAAGCCCAATAAAAGTCATACTACAATTTTGTTACTACCTCTACTCATTTTGAACTCATAGAATTCAAAATGAAAACCATTGTAACTTAGCATCCCAAAAAATTAAAATAATCTAAATTTTTGAAAAGAACAAAATTTCATTTTATCTAGGTGAAAATAAATTCATTTTTAATGAGGTGAAAAAATATGTTGCAATAGGTAATACACCAAGATCCACATAGAAAGAATGTATAAACAACCATGAGTAAGATGGAATTGAATTGCAAAGAGTGAATATGGCATTGTACTTGACAAAGAATAATCTACTGTCATATTGTATGATTGTAGTTCAAGAACAAGAATATATATGGAACAATTATTTCCTGAGTTCAACGTATTTTTTAACACAATTTCGTAGTGTACAAGAGTCTTAAAAAATATTATTAAAAAGAAGTAATCACAAGTGACAAATTTTTTAAGAATGAATTGATCAAATAAAACTAGGTTCAAAGTGTTTGCTAGCAAACATTTACACTAAGAATCAACACTAAGATTCAAGATATTTTCCATGAATAGAAAATCTATACTACTTTGTTAATGTTGGTATTTCTATAATGAGTCAAACTATTCATAGATTGATTAGGTTCAAAGTGATTGCTAGGAAACATTTACACTAATAATCAACACTAAGATTAAAGATATTTTCCATGAACAAAAAATCTATATTACTTTGTTAATGTTGGTATTTCTATAATGAGTCAACCTATTCATAGATTGATTCCATTTTAGGTAATATGTAATGGTCATTAGCCAAGCTATTAATATTCCTTAAGTTAGTGAGTCGGGCCAAGCTATGATATATGATGAATAATGTGAGTCGAGCTCCATAGAAATCCTCAAAAATTCACGAGCTCGCTATTACTCCGAATTGGATACTTTGGCAGGCATCAATGGAATACCTTATTAGATGAGATTCTCATATTTTAAATAAAATCCATGGGATACCTTGATCTATAACACCTTGAATACCATTCCACCACTTCTCAACAACTGAATGCATATGGTATGTTTGTTGTGTGTACATGGAAAATGACATGGAATGTATTTCATCCAACCACACTACTTTGGGCATTGATGGCCCTATATTGGATTTTATTCCCAGATATAGGCTCCCTTAGTTATGGAGTCAAACAAAAATTTCATTCAAAAACTCAATAATTAACATGATTATGTAATTCATGCCAAGTTTTGCATTTTCTTGTGTTCTTCATTTCATAACAAGAGAATGAAATATTCATTTCCAAGAGTCATTTATATTTGGACTAGATTGACAAAACACATCTTGAAACAATCTAGTGAGACCAAATGATAATGGGTAACTAAATCTCCCATGTGCTTCACATGTCCTACATATTTTCATGAGTCTTGGTCACATCTTTGTGTAAGACATCAGTGACCTACTTGTGTAGATTTTTTTTTTCTTGAAATTCATCTGATCAACATTCACTTTGAATTTCACTTTTTCAATCCCGTAGACACCCTGCATTTACGAATGTCAATTTTACGAAGGAGACAATTCCTTTGTTTGTTGATGCAAGGAAAATAACATGGAATGTATTTCATCCAACCACACTATTTTGGGCATGGATGGCCATATATTGGATTTGGTTCCCAGATATATGCTCCCTTAGTTAAGGCCTCAAAAAAAATTTTCATTCAAAAACTCAATGATTAACATGATTATGTAATTCACGCCAAGTTTTGCATTTTTTTGTGTTCTTCATTTCATAACAAGAGAAAGAAATATTCATTGCCAAGAGTCATTTATATTTGGACTAGATTGACAAAGAACATCTTGAAACCATCTAGTGAGACCTAATGATAATGGGTAAGTAAATAGCCCCCTATGCTTAACATGTCATACATATTGTCATGAGTCTTGGTCACATCTATGTGTAAGACATTAGTGACCTACTTGTGTAGATTTGGTTTTTCCTTGAAATTCTTCCGATCAACATTCATTGATTGAATTTCACTTTTCTCAGTCTCTAGAACAACCAAATTCAATAGTCTCTTTTGATATGGCTTCTCTTCCAAACCATAGACTCTTATCATAGTAAATTGCTCAAAAAGGAACCAGTTTCCCATTTTGGTGGTCTTTTCCAATTGTATTGACCCTTTGACTATTTAGGAATAATTATAACGAATACTTCATTTTGGATGATAAAGTCTAATTTATAGAAATGAAAGAGTCTTAGATGGGAACTAATTATTATACTCATTTATTACTTCACACATATTGACAAAAGTTATTGAATGCTTATCTTATTGATGATATTTATATTCATATATAATATAACTTCAAATTGACAACTTATTAATTAATTCATTAATAACCTAGACATTAGTAACTAATATGTTTATTGAACCATAATATTGGATTTGTGTTGCATATGTAGGCATAGCTAGCACATACATATCCCTCACATAGACGATAATAACAAGTGATGTTCCTTATATGCATATTTTTAAAATGTTCACAACTAATCATGCATACAAATAAATAAAGTAAATCAAACTTCTAATAATCCTCATTAAAGAAAGAATAATAATTCAACATTCATCCATCTTTAAAATTAAATTATTATAATTTAAACATGGTAGGAACTATGTGAGGAAACAAGGAATCATAATGTTATGAGGGCCATGTGACCTAACACTAGTGATATATCCACTCATAGTAGAAACATTTTCTAATGAAAACCCATATCATATCAGATGTTTTATGTTAGAAGCCACATTTTATCCCTACCTTCTAGTTAACAAAAACTCTTCATAAGTATTCATATTTCATTGAATTTTGATTTAATAGTATTTTTAATGGTATATCAATGTTCTGTAGAGTGATCTCCTTCTCCATCCTCAAATGATTTAGCCGAGAATTGGCATCTTTATGCCAACCCCCATTAAGCCATAGGTGGCTTTGACTAGAGTTTGAAGAAATCATAGGTAGCATGTATTTTCTTTCAAGTTAGTAGTCTCTTGTGCCTGTACATTAGGTACCTAGTTTTAGTCATTCTCTTAATGGGGAAATAACTAATTATATGAGGATATGATAGGTTGTATGATATTAATTATAAGAGTATAAATTATATTTACACTTTTGAATTTTCTCAGTATTTCTCCATAATTATAAAGAAATGCTACAACCCAAATCTTCAAATCCATATATAATATAACAAGATTGATGATTGTCTCAAAAGGGGTTTATCTTTTTCCTAGAGCCAGAATTCAAGGTAAAAATAGGTTTTGGACATGGAGGGATACAATGTTAGGTTTAATAATCAACAACAAATAAACTCAAAACTATATCAAGCAAGGGTATTAGGAAGTTTATAGTTAAGAAATCCCTTAGTGGAAATAGGGTTCCTTTATGTAGCAATTAGGTATAAATACCTTAGTGGAAATCACTTAGTTTATAGTAAAATTAGGTCCCTTTATGTATCCCTTAGTGGAAATCCCTTAGTTTATAGTAAAATTAGGTCCCTTTATATAACTTTAGGTGACCATAAAATATTTCAATGTTATGTATTTAGTTCAACTATATCCACAAGTATCCAACAATTTGTCCTTAAATCTCTCAAGTGAACAAAATATATAATATAGCATTTGCACAGTTCATATGTTATATAATATAACATTATCACAAAAATTACATTTGCTCCACCTCATATTAATTTATCTTAGGAATACAAAAAACCCCCAATCCCATCCCATTTAACATGACAATAAAGGAATTAGTATAAAAAATCAATGGCATTTAAACAATGCTAATGGGAAGTTTAAAGCAATGCCATATAATCCATGTTCATGCAAGACCTTCACCTCATTGTGATTAAAACATGGGTGTGTGAGGTCATGAATATTAAAATCTTTGTTTTGGGGATTCTAATGCATTACATTATATGTGGTCTTTGTGGATCCAACCATAGGGAACATTTAAGGAATCTTAAAGAAATGTTCTAAGACGTTTTTTTAGTGGAAACAACCATAGGGAACTTTTAATGAATCCATTTGCTTGTTGTTTTTCTGAATTGATTTCCCTTGGTGAATCCAAATTTCTAATTTCAGTGACTTCTTTTTGTGGGTTTTATTGATTATTATGAAAATATTGTGGTTTTATATTCTGTCCCTTATCCCTTTAGTCATCAATCATTGCCTGAGCAGTCGATTACGAGTCGAATCAACGGTCGTCACTTCAGGGTTTAAAGACCTATAGATTCAAATGCCCTTCTTTTCTGTGCATGGATGATGAGTGAAGGATAAGAATTTATCCTGTTGTCTATCCCTTACTTATCTTTTACTTGATTGATTCATGGTTGAATGTTTAGTCTTTGCATCTTCTTATTTGATGTGGATTATGAATGATAAACTTCTGAGTTGAATGACAGTCCCTTGGCAAACCCAACTTCTGATTTCAATGACTTCTATGTGTGAGTTTTATTGATTATTATGAAAATATTGTGGTTTTATCTTCTGTCACTTATGCCTTTAGTCATTAGTCCATACCTAAGCAGTCAACCAGGAGCCAAATGGATGGCCGTCACTTCAGTTTTTAAATACCTATAGATTCAAATGCCCTACTTTTCTGTGCATGGATGATGAGTGAAGGATAAGAATTTTCCATGTTGCCTATGGACCCATTACTTATATTTGAGTTGATTGATTCATGGTTGTATGTCTAGGCTTTGCGTCTTCTTCTTTGATGTGCATTGTGAATGATAAACCTATGAGTTGAATGACAGTCCCTTTGCGAACCCAACTTTTGATTTCAATGACTTCTATGTCTGGGTTTTACTGATTATTATGAAAAGATTGTTCTTTTATATTCTAACACTTATCCCTTTAGTCATCATTCCATGCTTGAGCAGTTGGCCAGTAGCTGAATCGACGGTCGTCACTTCGGTTTTTAAATACATATAGATTCAAATGCCCTTCTTTTATGTGCATGGATGATGAGTGAAGGATAAGAATTTTCCCTGTTGTCTATGGACCCTTACTTAACTTTGAGTTTATTGATTCATGGCTGAATGTCTAGTCTTTGCGCCTTCTAATGAGCGAGTACTGTAACACCACCATCGTTACGACAACAAGCAAACCAAATTTTGTTTTTTTTGTTATTACGACGATGAACACTAGCACAATGACGAATGCTAGCACACAGTCCAGGAAGCAGGTTACTATGAAACCACACACCAGCTCAAGACAACTTGCAAAACATGTGCAATAATAAGGAGGACGACTACCCTTCCGATGCAAAAACGACCACACCTACAAGCTAAGGGACAAAATCCCCATCCCGACATCATGACCTAGACAAATAAAGACTAGAACCTTAAGGCATGCAGACCTAATGCCTGAAGGCGTTTGGCCCTTGCACAAAGAGAAACTTCCACGCTCGTCAACACTCATACAAAGCACGTACTCCGGTCGAGATCTTGTTCGCCGCTATCCCCTAGGGCATGCCATGATCCCCTCATCAAGAATCATTTCATTCCCAGCTGATAGATGCTTCAATAACCTTGGTGCAACACATCCTATCTGGACCAAGGAATCTAGATAATCTGACATGCTAGAAACTCAATACTGAGAGGAAAACCACACCCATACCCCAACAAATAGTCGACGAAATGTCAGAGGATGAAGACACGGGATGTTACAAGAAAATACACGACATCGTCCTCACCCAACCAATCACCCAATATAATGTAGTGAATGATTACAATCTCTTTTAACATGAGTTGCCATTCTAGACAGGGCATGTCTAAGTTACAACTAGTCATTAACTTAAATAACAACATTAACAATCTTAAGGTAGAAAGATATCATTATAACACTTATGAACAATTAAATCTTAGCATGTAGTCTAGTTATATTGACCGAACTAACAATACTATATGTCTAATAATATTAGAAGGAAACTACTAACTATTAGCAGGGTTGGAGCAATTTAGCGAGGAAATTAACATAGAGATTACTTAACAATTAATATAGAAATAACAAGGCAATTTCATGACCATTAACACGACAATTAAAAGTGCATTAACATGGTAGTTTACATGACTTTTGTATTAACAAGTAATATAGAAATAACAAGGCATTTAAGGTGTTAGTTAACATTTAACTCGTTGTGGCATTTAATCTAAAGAATGAATCTACTGGCCATTTACATTGTTGTAGCAATTGTTCTGGAAATTAATATGATAATTACATAACAATGAATCTAGCAATAACAAGGCATTTAACTAACTGTTATCCATTTTATTTGTTGGCAAAAATCAAGGCAATTAATGTGACCATTACATAGAAATGAATCTGGCAATAGTAAGGCATTAACTAACTAGCAAAATTAGCAAAAATACACTGCCCACAGGGTGGCCAATCATTCCTAGTCGACAACAACTTAACAATTACAGGAAAACGAATCCAATCAACATCAACGTAGTCCATCACTCAAGGGAAAACGCAATCCATCACTCAAGGGAAAACACAATCATAGTTTGAAGGCAAAATCGTGGTCATTACTGCAAGTCAGTTATGAATTGAATAGAAAAAAAAAAGGGTGGGCGAATTCAAGATGCACACAGTCAATTTTTATTTACCAAAAACGTGGTCATTCCAGCAAGTGAATTTATGATTTAAAAGGGTAAATTTGTGGACGAATTCAATAGGCACATAGTCAATTTTTATTTACCAAAACCGTGGTCATTCCACCAAGTGAATTTATGATTTAAAAGGATAAATTCGTGGGAGAATTCAACAGCAACACAATCAACATTTTCAAGCAAAAAATCGTGGGAGTTAACAACCACTCAACAAACGGTTGGGAGAAACAAATCGTGGGCGTTAAGTCTGGTGAAAACCTGTGTAATTAAAAATCCGTGATAGTCAAATAGTGGGAACAAAAGTTCTGAGTATTAAATTCATGGTGATGAACCATGGAAACAGTAGGGACACGGAGTTATAATTCAAAGCAAAATGAAGAATGCAAGGAATTATAATCATGGTAACAACAAGGAGTTATAAAATCATTTTCATTCGCTTGGTATACCAATACAAATTGCAGACATGAATCAATTCATTTTTCCATTGCCAGAATACCAATACAAAATGCAGACATGAATCAATCCATGTTTCCATGGCCAGATTACCAATACAAAATGCAGACATGAATCAATTTGTTTTTCCATTGCTAGAATACGAATACAAAATGAAGACATGAATCTATCTGTGTTTCCATTGCTAGAATACCAATACAAAATGAAGACAACAGTAAGAGTACCGAAAGGATCCAATCAACCAAGGACAACAACGGAGGTAGACGGTTGATAGGTTCATCCTTCGCTCATCATCCTCGCACATAAAGGTAGGGCGTTGAGATCCATAGGTCTATTAACATCGAAGTGACAACCGTAGATCAAGCTCCTGGACGACTTCCCAATCGAGGACTGATGAGCTAGGGATGATAGGAAAAACC
This sequence comes from Picea abies, assembly GCA_900067695.1. NCBI lineage: Eukaryota > Viridiplantae > Streptophyta > Pinopsida > Pinales > Pinaceae > Picea > Picea abies. Next base: position 26,371 of record CBVK0100154673.1, read on the forward strand.
ACAACAATGGTCACAATCAAACACCCCAAGGAGGTCAAGACATGTGGGGAAATGAAGGCCGTGGGAGTCAATTAATCATTGAGCTAGGTTATGAAAGAAATTCAGTCATCAATCTAGATAATCAATTTACTTACTCAATTAAACATGCAGATCCAAGAATAAATCCTACAACAATCTACCATACAAAAATGAAGAGAGCATACCGTTGCCTGATCGCCCGCTCTAAGTGACGTCCCGCATGCTCCATGCAACTCCCGCTTTTCGACCGTCGAGACTTCACCGATACCTCCCATCCAATGCTAGGGGTACTCTTCTTCCCCCTTAGCCCCCCAAGCTGCAAAGGGGCCACACACACTATGTAGAGATTCAACTAGCTCCCAGCTCGCCTCGCAAGGCCGAGCTACCACTCCTCACCTAGTTGGGTATCCCAACTCCCACAATCTAGGTCAGTTAAGTAGATATTCCTACAACATAACATTACGCAAACAGAAGAGATCCTTCATCCTTCTCCTCCCTTCATTATATAGAGTTTCCAAGTCCTTTACCTTCCCAAAATCCCATTTAATTTAATGTTTAATAAATTAAACCCTACAAATCCTCCCCATACAAGTGTCACCCATCCCCTTCATTCCTCCATAAATTAATTTCTTTAATTAATTAATTACCCCTATTTCCCTCACCCATCTAGAATGACACCTAGAATCGCTCCTAGGTGTCTCCAAAATCCCTTACAAGTTTTAATGAATTTCCCCATTATTAATTTGTTAGTTCTGTTTAAAATTAGAAAGCTCTTAAATGCTAGATACCTTACTAATTTTCACTTTCTTCTTTTTCCCTTGTGTTTCCCTTTTCTTTTTATTTTTCCCTCTTTTGCTAGTTTCCTAAATATTTTGGATTTCCCTC
>CBVK0100154674.1:0-27272 GCA_900067695.1 Picea abies
AGCCCCTAAAATCATCCCTGGTTGGAGGAGACCTACGTGGGCTCGTCAAACTCTACATGAGGTAGAAGGATATGCAGCTCCTCATGGTACCTTCCAATTGAGAAAGATACCTTATAGATATTCATATTATGTCGTATATATAAGCCACATCATTTATTTTGAGCCTTCATGTTATGAGGAAACTAGTCATCCAATATGGAGAGATGTCATGATGGAGGAGTATCAATCAATCATGAATAATGATGTGTGGGATATTGTTCTGAGACCCGAGGGGAAGTTTATAGTGACTTCCAAATGGATATACAAGATCAAACACACAGTTGACAAGAACATAGAGAGGCATAAAATGATATTTGCTGCTAGAGGATTCTCTCAAGTGGAGGGAATATATTATGAGGAGACATTTGCTCATGTTTCTCGATACACTTCTATCTAGATGATTATTTCCCCTGCAACATCCATGGGTTGGAGAGTACATCAGATGGATGTAAAGAAAACCTTTCTCAATGGGGAGATTGAGTAAGAAGTATACATCAAGAAACCAGATAGTTTCATGATACATGAGAAGGAGTCTCATGTGTGTAGGTTGAAGAATGCCTTGTATGGACTCAAGCAGTCATCTTGAGCTTGGTATGCCAGGATTGATGGACACCTGATGATTTTTGGGTTTTATCAAAAGTGTTGTCTATCCCAACCTATACTACAAGATTGTTAATGGTGAGTCCCTTATTTTGGTCCTCCACGTTGATGATTTATTCCTCATCGGTACAGAGAGCCTTATAGTTGAATCCAAGTATGTGTTGGCCTCTAAGTTTGAGATGAAGGACCTTGGTATGATGCACTACTTCTTGGGACTAGAGGTGTCACACAAAACTAATGATATCTTCGTAAATTAGAGGAAGTACAAAATTGAGATATTGAAGAAGTTTGAGATGTTGAACTTGAGCCCGTGGCTACACCAATGGTGATGAATATAAAGAAACTAAGTGTGTCTTATTTCAATTTTGAGGAAATTGATCTGACTATGTACACACAACTGATTGGATAATCAATATATCTGGTTAACACCAGACCAAATATTTGTTATGCAGTGAGTGCACTTAGCTAGTTTATAAGTCAGTTGAGATAGACACACTGGATTGTTATGAAGCATGTGTTGAGATACTTCTGAGGCACAGTTGGACATGGTCTATGATATACTTCCAGTATTGACATGATATGGTAGGAATATATTGACTTTGATTGGGCAGGGAGCGTAGTGGACAAAAATAGAACCTTCGCGTATTGCTTCACTTTGGGATCTTCCATGGTTTCATGGTGTAGCAAGAAATGAAATTATGTGGGTTTGAGCACAACAGAAGAAGATTACATTGCATTAAGTATGTCAGTTCGTGAATCAGTGTGGCTTCGCAAGATCCTTGCATATTTATCCGAACATGTGCTGGATTCCACCATTTTTCATTATGGTAACCAAAGTTGTGTGAAGATATCAGATAATCCATTGTTTCAGGACAAATCGAACCACATTGAGCAGGTTGTTGATGTTCTTACCAAAATAGGATGAAGTTTAAGTACTTTCATGATAGAACTAGCATGACAGAGAATGCCTCCCTTGCTAAGAGGGAGTGTTGGTATTTGCAGCTTCCTGAAACATTCTCCAAATTGTACTCCTCTGTGAATTGAGTTGATTTGATCTATGAGGACACTTATTCTAGAAGGGATAAGTGGGGCACTTATTCGAGAAGGGACAAGTGCATTTGGGCTTATAGCCCAACGTCCCATGTGGAGAGAACATGAGGATATGTCAAGGGAGTTGACCCTTAACGTCACACACTATGGGGAGTTGACCCTAAGTGTTCCTAGATGGAGTAGCCTCTAGCAGTCCACATGGGAGTGCCATGTGTGAAAAACCTTTTTCTACTATGGTAGTTGTGTACCATTGGTGTAGACTACATGTCTTTGGACGTTTTTTGTTTACTACTATGGACAGATACCTCCCTAGCTAAGAGGGAGTTTTTATGATTCAACATCGGCCATAACTTCTCCTAGATTGGGTTGTAGACCAAGGGAGATAGCATACATTTATCGTAAAGGTGCACTTGTGGTAAATGGGCCCAGACATAGTCCTTCCTTTATCATGACAAGGAATAATATGGACTAAAGGTGCTTGAAGTGCTTTCCACATGTTAGTTAGCATCAAGATGACATTCACTCACAAGTGTGTACTTGTGGTGAAAGATCCTGGTGTGTTATTTGTCCTAGTCATGGTGATTTGACAAGGAATAATAAAGACTCAATCTGTGATATGCTATTACATGTAGACCCAAAGTGAGCCTCATATTAGAGAGATTTAATTGGCTCAAAGGGAGAACCGCAGAGGGAGTTTCTCCTCAGTTCAGATGGGAGAGAGACGTGTCTCCCAAGACTGACATACAAGTGTCATGAGCCTAGGGTGAAGTTTGTATACTTCAAAGACAATCTTGGCATGATGCAGAATATCTCCCTCATTGAGAGGGAGTGTTTATGTTTGGACAACATCGGGAAGACATTCTCTTAGAATAATAATTAATAATGAGCATGATATCACTAGATACAAAATGTTTGGGAGGGATTTTGAGGTAATGAAGTGGAATAGGAGGGAATTAGACCCTTCAAAAAGAGAATGGAATGTTTGGATTTTTGTTGTTGGCTTTGCTAACTGCCTAGTTATTAATCCAAGCCTCAGTGCCACAATATATGTCGGCACATGACTGGATTTCCATAATGAAACAAGTTATTTCCTTGAACATAATGAATTACAGGCTTGGATAGCCATTTGTTTTGGCATGAGGTGGCTTATACATATATAAACAAGAGTGATCCTATTATGTTTATACAAAGGATGTATTCTACATCATCGCGGTATCAATCAAATCAATTGTCAACACAAGTACATAGTGAGCTTGTATAACATGGAAGGTCGATGTCTAAGTTGAAAGATTATATAACATAGGGAAGTCCAGTGTCCAAGTTGAAAGAGATAAGAAGTCAGACACTCATGAAGTTGGAAGGTATTTCAGTGCCAAATCCTTCAACATATGTCATTTTGTCACTAATTATGGTCTTTCTCTTGTTCATTCAAGTGGACAATTGTTGTTTATGGATCAAATGGCTAGTATGAAGGATAAGATTAGATGTGGGTCAGACCAATGAAAGATTTTTAAAAGAGTTTTCACATTCTTGATAAGTTATGACATATCTTAATTAGCAGAGAAACGCTCCAAAAGAACAAATCTGTTGGGATTCTTGTTTGAATGAGAATCACAGAGAATGAAAACTGAACGTTTTCTTGAATCATATTTGTTTATGAATGGTATGGAGTTTTTTAAGGAATGATGGCATGAAAATTTTTGGTTGTCTGCACATTGTGTTTGCATAATTCTAACAATTGCGAGAGCCGAATAGATTTGCCACTGAGTGCTAAAAAATAAAAAAATAAAAAAATTGGAGGAGGCACATAATGCTTCTAGTTTAGAGAACAAAGCTAAATGGATGGATGTTCATTCGGGAGTTGAAGGGTTGAACTCCAATGGGCATGGAGAAGATATAGATAAGGAAGGGCATATGATGAAAATCATTGAAAGATTGCATAAAGATGCCCAACTCACCGAACATATAGCAGAAATCTCATGAAAGATAAGGAACAACATGGAGAATTCAACTTAAAGTTGATGAAGAGTCTAGAGATAATAGAAAATAAGTTGGATAAGGAGAGAGATTCGAGAAAAATATGGAGTCACCAGACTTCCGAGGGAAGAAGATCAACGAGTGTTGGTAGACACCATCATCACTCTCAAGGTCGCTCCAAGAGGAGGGCACATAGTAGTTCAAGCCCATCTCCTACCATAAAGAACATGAGATCTAGAGTGGATGAACTGAAGGGAGAAATGAACAAGATTAAGCCTCCTATATTTAATGGAGAACATAAGAAGGAAGAATTGCAATGTATCAATTGAAAGGAAAAGCATCGCTGTGGTGGGATCAACTTGTACAGGTGAAACACATTAGAGAGAAAGATATCACTTGGAAATAATTCAAGAGGTATTTCGAGAAGAAATACTTCAATGAAATATACTATGACAGAAAGATGAAAGAGTTCTTTGAACTGAAGCTGGGCAGCATGACCATTGATGAATACAAACGACGACTTTTTGAATTGTTAAAGTATGTTCTGTTCATCAAAGATGATATTGTCAAGATGCAAAGGTATATGAGTGGACTACCACCTTCAATCAGTGACAAGATCTAGTATGATGACCCTAAGAGTATGGAAGAAACTATAAGAAGGGAGAAATGATTATATGAGAAGAAAAGAGAAAAGCCTACTTTTCGAAAGGCTTGGGATGACTAGAAGAAGTTTAAGAAAGAGTGGAGGAAGAAGGGAAACAAACCTCCCTTTTTCAGAAACATTCCTCAAGGACAACCATCATTTAGAGAGTCGAGAATGGTTGACAAAGGGGAACAAAGGCCAAGGAAAACACCCAAGGCAGACACCTATTGGTCACTTTAATTGTCTAATTGAATAGAAAATCAAAGTGTTCAATATAAATTGTCAACCCAGGGAAGTCCGTTATTTCAAGATAATTGTGCACAGTCTATGCTAGATTATGAAAACATCTCTAATCTAATTGTAGTAGGGAAGTTTAAAAAAAAAAATAACATTATCACTAACACAGTTGTGCTGATACAACTGGAGTTCTACAGATTTGAAATCATAATTGCAATCTAAACTGATGAATGTATAAGAACCCTGGATTGCCTACTCTAACCCAAATTTCTAATTTACTTTTGCAGGAAGAAGCTCTATACTATTTGCAGAAAGGAAATCTACTTATTTCAAGAAGGTACTTCGCACTTTTATTTCTCAGAAACAAGATTTTAACCTAATGCAGAAAAAGGGAAAGTAGTTCTCCAACAATGTTTAGCAATCGACTTCTAATTCTCATGACACAAGTTTATGCACATATAACAAAAAGGAAGTAAAATATAACAGTAGTTTTATTCTAGAAATGCATAACAGTTAAATCATTTGCATTTAAAACAACTAATCTAGAATTCAAAATGGAGGGGGATCGGTGAGGAAGGTGGGCCCTTTCCTTCTCACTGAATCTGCTCAAAGAAATAGGTTACAGTCTGCTAAAGGAATTCAATCCACTCTTTCATTCAATTGCCAAAAATGTCCATGTACAATCAGTGTTACTTTTCTTTCTCCAATAAAAAAACCTCTCCTTCATTACCAAAGCTCTACTATTTAAAGTCATAGTTATTCAGTAGAACATAATCAGAATAGTCTTGAGAATCCATGATTCTCCAAATTTTTGTTTGATATCATTAATACAAAATATAGAACTCCCCTTGATCAACATCATGAGCCATCATACATAATCAGCATGTGTTTTAGCAGTCGTATAACAACAGGACTGGTGGCATATGTTGTAACATCTTCCAGGATTAACAGGCTTCTGTTGCAATAGTCATGTAACAACTTCCAGGGTTAGTGGCATCTGTTGCAGCAGTCATATAACAGATTCCAAGATTGGCGCATAGTTGTAACAACAACGAGTTTCTCAAAGTGGGTTGTTCTAAGCATTTTTATCATTAGTTAAATCATTTCATAGGTAAAATATGTTTACGTTACCAATCAAACATGCTAAGTAAATTAAAATATAAAAGTGAGATGAATAGTTCATACCTTGGGAAAAAGGGTCTTAGTACTCATTATAATAGTCATTTATCTTAGGAATGAGAAGGTTGAATGGGCAAAAGATGTAGTGAAAAAGGGACATTTTTGGGTCCTAACATGCCCCCCAACTGAAGATATTGCATGTCCTCATGAAAAACACATTCAAACCTTACTTTGTAGCTGAAGTAGATAACTGTCTCCTCTAGTGCGAAATTGCTAAGAGAATTTTCTAAGTGCCGATATTGAAAAATGTTGTGTCCAAAAGAAAATCTGTTGTGTCAATGATCTGTCTGAGTTTCTTTATCTTTGAGAGCATAATCATTTTGAGTTGCTTGAGTAACAACTCGTGAAGGAAACAAAGGTTCTTGTTTGCAAGCTTCTAGTATACCAGTAATTGTTTTATGACGTTGAGATCTCCTATGTTTTACTAATTTTTGTGTAGCAGTAAGTTCTTGTTCAGTCTTGAATGAGATATTTGTTGGTCCTTTAACGATTGGAAATTTGACTACCTCATATCCTACCTCAAAGTAAATGTTTCCAAACTCAAAGCACATGAGTTCTTTGTTTCTGTCCATAACAACTTTTTTCAGTGCTAGGATGTCCAAGGTTATCCCTTCTGGATTATTCTGTCGAGCAGCCTCCACCTCTTGTTTCAGGGTATTTAACTCTTCATTGAGGTTATCATTCTCTGTTATTAGTGCAACGATTCTGGAATTTTTTGTATTCTTGATCTTTCTCTCTATTTGGGCAAACAATTGGGCAAGTGGCACATCCTCATCATGTTGTGTAGCTAGTTCTTATGTAACAACTATGTTTATTAGGACTAGTTCTTGTGGAACAATCTCGACATGGAGAGTTGGTTCTTGTATTACTAGCTCTGGTGGGACAATCCTCTGTGGAGCAGCTAGTTCTGGTGTAATGGTATCGACCTGGATAACTGGTTCTTGTGTAACAGTTGTGTCTGTCAGGACTGGTTCTTGTGGAACCATCCCTATATCAACCATAGAGGATAGTGGATGAAGAATAGGAATAGCTTGCTCCACATATTGCCATCCAATTACAGCTTTGGCAAACCTGGTAGACCTGGTTCTTCTCGTGGGTAAAATAGAAAAGAAAGCACAGCTTTTCTTCTTCGTTGTTGGAGGAGGAACGAGGCATTCTTCCTTAACCACACAAGGAGGATATTTTGGTATACTGGGGTTTGTGATGATCTAGACATCATCAATAGACGTGTGATGCACAAAATCATCAGGTGGAGCCGATGATTCTTCTTTGATTTGAGTACATTCAGTCTAAAAGGAGAGAATAGTTTCCTAAAGTTCTATGCATAAAGTAAAACCTGGTATTCGTACCTCTGTAGAATTCTCTACACAGTAGTCAGAGGGCTATGATTTCTTGTTGATCCAATTTGGTCAAGGGCTCTCTGAGGTTTTCCCTTGAATGGACATTTTCTTTTCTGAGAAAATGCACTAGTAATGATAGTAGGTGCTTGATTGACTGTTGCAGCAATAGGAGGGTTCTGTGTGAATGTCGGTGCAACAACAGAGGAGGTAAGAGGACTTGATGTTACAGTAGACCATGCTGACCTTGCTCACTTTTCAGGTAATGTAGAGATAGGAACAGGGGTGTTCTTTTCAGACACAGGACCGTGCTGACCTTGTTCTCTTTCTCAATGATCCAGAGATAGGAGTAGGGGTTTTCGTTTTAGAGACAGGGAGTAGGTTTTCAATGTTAGGTGTCGCAGCCAAGTGCTATGACACATGTCTTGGTTGAGTGGTTGGATGTTCATTTGTTTGTTCGACCACAACTATAGGTTGTTGCAATGAAATTTCGTCGATGCTTGTCTGGCTAGTGACAAGATGGATTCGGGTTATGCGGTTGCTTTTCTGAGTCGTCTTATGGGCAGTGAAAGTAGGGTTTTGACTGTTGTTGCAGCAGAGTGAAGAGGCTTAGGAAGAGGTCCATGGGTTTTGTTTTCAAGGATTGGTGCAATCATATCTGTATGTATATAATGTGGTTGGTCTGCTACAACAAGTAATGGGTTATTGGAAATGCCCATACCTCTGCGAATTAATAGGTTGATGAGTCTGTGATTAGAAATGAAGTTCTTGGGGTTCTTTGATTTTTTTACAAAATGAACCATGTTATGCAATGAATGGAGGAGAAAATAAGGAATGTTTATGAATTTTTGATGTCACAGATGTGATAATAAGATGAAATCGAAAAAATAAACAACTTGGTATCGGCCTTCGTAGGTAATGTACCTTTTAATAAATTCTGCGACTTTCCCCCATGGCTTTGGTAAGGAATTAACATGTGCACCTCTGCCTTTGGTATGAACTTGATCAGTGTTGACGAGGAAACCCTCCTATGCATATGAACGATGTGTTTTTCTGTTAAACCATCGGTTTCCTGTTCTTCGCAACCTTGTTACAGCAACAATGCTTTCTTCTGACACTGGAATCCTTACCCCATTCACCATTGAATACCCTTCGGTAAGATTTTGAATAAACTCCAATACCTCATCCTCATTAAACCCCTTCAACTTTTTAAAATACGATATCCAGTCGGCCTGGAGAAATAGTTGGTAGGCCTCTAGATGTTGCAGCAAACTATCCAGAGTTGCGGGTTCATATATCACAATTGATGCTCCCATGATGTTTCTTGAGAGTTTAATAGGCATGTAGGAGGAGAAAATATCACCTAAATCAGAGACGCAACAAGCTCGAATGTGGTTTGCAGAAAGAATACAGTGTCTCATTAAAAAGAAGTGTGGGCGGAAAGGTGGTCGAGGTGTGTATAAAATTCGATATGGACGGCTAGATTTATGTTTACATTCCCCCCCCCCCCCCCCCCCCCCCCCCCCCCCCCCCAACTAAACGGATTGGCTCTAGGTGCATCGATTTATGAAAACTGGTTAGTAAATAGGAAACCGTGCTTTTATATCTTCATTACTTTAACATGTAGGATTAATCATGTACCTCATATCTTACCGCACATAATGGCATGTCAGAGTAACCACACTATCCAACCACCATCTGAGTTGCATGGAATAGATGAAATGATCAAGGATCATGAGAGAAATGACAACTGGAGTAGAAACAGAGTCCTTATTGTAGTTAGCCAACTGGAAATCACTTGATGTGAAGTCAAGTCATTATGAAGCAGTACTTTCAAATAGAGAGAATCAATATTGTCTAATGAGTGGTGTTGTGGCATGGAAATATTGGAGGGCTGGAGCAACAACATTGGAAAAAATGCAAAAAAGAAAGAGTGAAGTGGCAAGAAAGAATAATAACAATTAGTGTATCAATAGGTTCTTCGGAAAAAATGGTGGAGGTAGGTGTAACAACATGAAAATCGACCAATTTATCAGAAGAAGGTGTAATAGCATGGAAATCGGCCAATTTATTGGAAGAAGGTGTAACAGCATGGAAATCGACCAATTTAGTGAAAAAAAGGTGTAACAGCATGGAAATTGGCCAATTTATCGGAAGAAGGTGTAACAGCATGGAAATCAACCAATTTAGTGGAAGAAGGTGTAACAACATGGAAATCGACTAATTTAGTGAAAAAAGGTGTAACATGATGGAAATCGGCCAATTTATCGGAAGAAGGTGTAACAGCACAGAAATCGTCCAATTTAGCGAAAAAGGGGTGGAACAGTATAGAAATCGGTCGAATGCTACATTACTTAGTTTCTAGGAAGTTTTTCAACTTCCATGAACTAATTGTTTGACTCATTTTGTGCTACTCAACCTTGTTGTTCATCAATCCACCTGCACACACATAACTGCCTGATACCTTTCAAAGCTTTATTAGCATAGTAAAGAAAATAGAGAAATTTCAACTAAAAACTGAGAAATGCAAATTTTGCTGAGGTTATTTATATACAAGGTCTGAGAAAAAGAATTCCTAAAGTTCAAAAGGGTAAGGAGCAAGCTCCTTTCCATTTAAGAATTGATAACCTGTATCAATTGTACATCTAGTTTTGAATTTTTCCCTGGACAGTGGACGCTAATACAGACGCAAGCGATGACCATTTGCATGTAACTATGTATTGGATCCATCAATAGTAATCAACCGGACTGTCCCATTGGGAAAAACAGTGTCTACCTCGTAAGGCCCTAGCCATCGTGTATGCAACTTACCTTGAAATTACTTAAATCGTGAATCATACAATAGAGTCCAATCTCCTTTTTGGAATAATTTCTTCTTGATGACTCGTTCATGCCATTTTGTTCTTTGTTGTTGAATCACTGTGGTTTGAAGAATGGCATCCAAAATCTTTTCATCAATCTCGTTGAGCTGCTACAGTCTAGCTTTCTATGCCATAGTCAAGTTGAGGTTAACTGTTGATGCAGTTCTTAAGGTTTTTATTTCGAATTCAATGGGGAAAACAAGGCTTTTTCCATATACCAGCTCGTAAGGAGAAAAACCAGTTGTGCTCCTCCAAGTAGTTCGGTAAGCCCATAGACCTTCATGCAATCTGTCAGAAGCTATTATCTCCTTGTGGATGGTATGGAGAAGCTATTATATGTAAAACATGATATTTACTAAGTAGAGCTTCAAATTTATATGATGTGAAAGGGGGTCCTCCATCAATTACCAATTCTCTGGGAATGCCAAACCTAACAAATATATCTTCAAACAAGAATGCTTAGACAACTTCTTCTGAGGCTTTGATAAGTGGTTTTTCCTCCACCCACTTGGTCATGTAATCAGTATAGACCAATATATAGACTTTCTGATTGGAAGGTGGGTGAATGGGTCCTACAAAATCCATGGCCCATCTCTCAAAAGGATCTAACACTATATGAGACTGGAGAGGCATATCATCCCTATGAGTTGGATGACCCATGCGTTGGCAATTGTCAGAAGCTTGGACATACTTCTTGGCATCCTGAAATATGTTGGGCCAAAAATAGCCCATCCTTAAAATTTTATGCCCGGTCTTTTTATCAACAAAATGACCCCCACAAGGGCCATCATGGCAAGCTTTTAGCAAATCATAAACTTCATCATCCCTCACACATCTCTTGATTTCTTGTTCCAAGCCTGTGTAGAAGAGGTATCCTCCCATCCAACTATACCTAGAACTCTTTTGAATAATATGCTTTCTTTCTCGAGTAGATAGATGTGGAGGTACCTTCCCTACAACCAAATAATTAGAAATGTATGAATACCAAGTTGAGTGACCAAATACTGCAAACAAATTTTCATCAGGAAAGGAATCTTCTACAGTTGAATTATCATCATTTATATGTAATTTTGAGAGAAAATCAGCAACCACATTTTCTTTTCCTGGTCTATCCACTATAGTGATGTCAAATTCTTGCAGTAGTAACAACCATATTGTCACTCGGGCATTAGTAATAGGTTTATTCATTATATATTTAATGGTTGTATGATCAGTATGAATAAATGTGGGATAACCATTTACATAATGCCTGAATTTATTGATTGCATAAACTACTACCAAGAATTCTCTTTCAATAACTGTGTAATTTAACTCAGCAGGAGACATGTTCTTTTTGATATAGTAGATAGTGTAGCGTTCTTTGTCCTCCTGTTTCTCTAATACTTCACCAATTGTAGTGTTTGAGGCATCTGAATAAATGTGAAAAGGTAGAGCCCAATTGGGCCCTCTCAATATGGGAGCTGTGGACAATTTTTGTTTAAGATCTGCAAAAAATAATTCACAGTTGTCAATCCAATGAAAGTCAACATCTTTTGTTAGTAGAGAAAACAATGGAGAGGCAAGTTTAGAGAAATTTTTAATGAATCTCCTGTAATACCCGGGGTTCCCTAAAAAACTTCTTACCTCTTTCTGAGTTGATGGAGTTGGAATGTCCAAAATTACCTAGATTTCGGCTAGATCTACCTGAAACCCTGCATAAGAGATGAAGTGTCCCAACACTACCCCTTCATGCATCATCATATGGTACTTTTCTATACTTAAAGAAACATGAGACTATCTACATCTTTTTATCACTTTTTCCATATTAGACAAAGGTTCTTTGAAATCAGTACCATAAGGTGTAAAGTCATCCATGAATATTTCCATACAGTCATTCACCATATCAAAGAAAATACCAATCACAACTCTCTGGAAAGTGGTTGGTGCATTACACAAGCCAAATGGGAGAAACTTGTAGGAAAATGTACCTCAAGGGATGGTAAAGGTGGTCTTATATTGGTCCTGTGGGACAATTTGTATCTGGTTATAGCCATTGAATCCATCTAGGAAAGAAAAAAAAAAATCCTGGCTACGTTGTCTAAAACCTGATCAATAAATGGTAGAGGGAAATGATCCTTATACTTGGCCTTATTCAGAGCTCTATAGTCCACAGACACTCTCCACTTACCATTATTTTTAGGGACAATAACCAACACTGATGCCCACTCGCTGTTTGATATAGGATAAATGAATCCAGCATTGAGAAGTTTCTGAAGTTCTTCCTTAACAATTTCTTTAAGGTTTGGGTTCATCCTCCTTTGCGGTTGGAAAATGGGTCGACATTCTTCTTTGATGTATATATGGTGGGTGTATAGTTCAAAGGTAATTCCTTTCATATCCATGTAATCCCAGGAAAATGCTTCTTTATGTACAGTCAGTAATTTCATCAATCGGTGAGTTTTAGCAGTGGAGAGATCGGGATTGATGTTCAAGGTTTTTCTAGGTTCGACTTCCATATCGACGCTCTTAGAACTAAATCTAGGAAATAATTCATATTTTGTTGTTTTTTCATATGATTTTATAGTGGTTGTTGTTATAGTTGAATCAATTTGATTGTCAGTAGTTTCTGAGAACATTTCTGAGTTCATTTCTTCCTGGGCAATAGGGTCAAAGACTCTGATCAATCAGTGGTGCCTGTTCTATGTAACAACAGAGGGGTTACAAATAAAGAAGTTGATTAACCCATCCTCGACCTCATATTTGAAACTCAGGGCCTTTCCTATAGTTAGCACAGGCAGAGCACTTCCATCCTCAATGTCCATCCATAGAGAATTTTCAAGCTCTGCACTGGGTGTAGCATGAGGATACAGGGTAAGTTTTTTTCTGTAATAACCATCAGAGATGGTCATGGAAGCATATATGAAACCAATGAAAGCATCAGTTGTAGCTAACCATGGTCATCCCATAATTAGAGGATGGCCTCCCAGACGGGATTTGGGTTGCAAAATGACAAAATCAGTAGGATACTCCCATGAGTGCATTGAAATGACTAAATCATCGATTACTCCTTTTGGTCTGATGGTAGAGAGATCAGCTAGTTCTGGAATAGTAGGAGTAGGTCGGATTTGTGTTTTGAGTTGCAGAAATTGCGTAGTTTCTATTGGCATGATGTTAATTGCCGTCCCTAAGTCAACTAGTACATGTGGAATACATGTCTGTCCAATTTTAATAGTTACTATAGGGTTTCCTGGGTTGCCATATTTAATAGGTGGAGTTTTTCCTAACATCAGCTCAGACAAATCCCCCACTACATGCACTGTGAGGGGATATTTATGTTTTCATCCAGGTTTCCTCATGATACAAAGGTCCCTCACAGTCTTGGAATAAATAGGGACATACCTTATCGCTTGCAATAGTGGAATATTAACGTGCAATTTTTTCAATTCTCCTAGGAGATTGAAAGATGGTAATTCCACAGGCTTGGTAATTTTTAGTCTTTCAGGGAATGGTGGGTCTTCTAATTCTATAATAGTTTGGTCAATTTCTTTTGTATCAGTAGATGGTCTCTCCCCTATTTCCTTATCTAATTCTAAAGATGGAGCATCTTTAATTATTGGCTCAACTATTCTCCCCGATCTTAATTTTATTTCATCACAAGACATATGAGTAATAGATAAGGCTGGCACATTATGTATGTCTATGTTGTGAATGGCCTTATTATTTGTGTTTGGTTTAGGTTTCACAGGCATATGAGGTCGTAAGGGAGGATTGTTTGGTGAGGCATTGGGCGGCAATTGCAGCTGTTGGTGTTGGTATGGGGGTTGGAGCTATTGTTGATAGGGGTTTGGTTGTTGATGGCTTTGATAACTGAGTTGTTGTTGAGGGCCTCTCCCGTATGGGTTCCATTGCCCATATTGATTTTTTTGTTGGGGCATAGGTGACCATGCATTGGGATCCTGATACAAGGGTGGCATTTGATTTGGAGGGGGGGCATTCGTCTAGCCATATGGTAGTTGATTGTTCCAATAATTAAATGTTGGAGGAGAGAATTGAGAGTTCATACCTTGACCTCTTGGATTCCATTGTCTTCTTTGTGTTATTAGATAGATAGCTTCTGCTTCCTCATTAGTTTCCTTCATTGATGCTTTTACACTTGGTAGAGAGCAACATTGGTCAGTGGCATGGTTTAATTCACAAATAAGGCATACCTGGACAATGTTCAGTGGGCACTCCCTTGGTGGATGTTTCTTTCTGCAATTCAGACATAACATGCACAGTGCTTGCTCTGATTCTGCGTGTTTCTGTTTGACCTGCAAAGTGTCCATTTGTGAGGCAAAAGAGTTAATCATCTCCGTTTTGAAATTTTCTAATAGATTACCTATTTCTACTCTTGTTTCTCCTCCATTGGCTGATTTATGTACCCTTGAAAAAGTGGTATCCTTGGTAGCTGACTTATTCTTTGTAGATCCTCGAGAAGATCTTTTGTAGAGATCTACAATGTCCTCATAGGATTCCTTAGATATATCTCCCTTGCCAAACATATTCAACATATCTAAACAATCTTCTCTAACTCCTTTTAGAAAAATGGTTTTCAGAATGTCCTTAGTTACATCTGGATGTCCAAGCCTTTGTAGATTATATTGGAGTTGCTCCATAAAGTCTTCAAGGGTCTCGTCCTCCTTCTGTGACATCTTGAATAGTTCCTCTCTTCATTCCCTTGTCTGACAGTAGTCTTGGTATTTGTTCAGGAAAAGATGCCTCATTTGTACCTATGTTGAAACGTTTTCTCCTCCAAGGGTCATGAACCATCTTAAGGCATTACCCTTTAATGTAGCTAGAAATAGTTTAAGCTTCTGCGCAGTGGTAGTGTAGTCATAGCTTCTACACAAAATGTCAAATTCAAACAGAAACTCATCTAAATATTCAGTAGATAATTCATGAAAATTTAGGAGAGATGAGAGAGGTATGTTTTTCATAGGAGCCATCCCTCGTGTGGGAACATCAGAAATAGGAAAAAATAGGGTACAGATAGTATTTTCATTGTTTACTTGATCCTCGCTGTTCTATGGATTCTCTTGGTGGAGCTCTTCTTCATTATCCCCTTGATTCTCCATATTTTCTCATTCTCTCCACTCAATACAAACAACGTCCCACTCTTCTTTAGTGACTATCCGACCGTTGATCTGATAAACAACTTCTAGATTTTCCCTATTCCAGGCTATAGTTCCTTGATCTTCAATGTTCTCCAGTGTTGCTTGCTGATTTTTTGGTGACAAATCTTCAGCTTCGACTTCAGCTTCAGCTTCAGCCCTTGATGAGAACGATGTTTCGAGAAGGGGTATTTCTGTTGACTTTGGATCACGTCTTCTTGGAGGATTTGCAGGGAAAAAAATAGATCC
Organism: Picea abies; assembly: GCA_900067695.1. Classification (NCBI taxonomy): domain Eukaryota; kingdom Viridiplantae; phylum Streptophyta; class Pinopsida; order Pinales; family Pinaceae; genus Picea; species Picea abies. The sequence continues at coordinate 15,302 of CBVK0100154674.1, forward strand.
TGAAGAAGAATCTGCTCTAGTTATAATCTCATCAACAATGGTTTGTCTCCCCAGTATGTTAGAATTTCTTCCTCCACGTCCTCTAGTAACTGTAAGGTTAGTATTTTGGGGGATTCGTTCTCACATTTCATGATACATGCATACTATTCATTCCTAAGAAAGAAAACTAATGTGCTTACCAAAACTTATGATTATCTTCCTTGACAATGATGCCAAAATGTTGGGCACTTTAATTGTCTAATTGAATAGAAAATCAAAGTGTTCAATATAAATTGTCAACCCAGGGAAGTCTGTTATTTCAAGATAATTGTGCAAACTCTATGCTAGATTATGAAAGCATCTCTAATCTAATGGTAGTAGGAAAGTTTAAAAAAAAAAAAACATTATCACTAACATAGTTGTGCTGATATAGCTGGAGTTCTACAGATTTGAAATCATAATTGCAATATAAACTGATGAATGTATAAGAACCCTAGATTTCCTACTCTAATCCAACTTTCTAATTTACTTTTGCAGGAAGAAGCTCTATACTATTTGCAGAAACTAAATGTACTTATTGCAAGAAGGTACTTTGCACTTTTATTTCTCAGAAGCAAGATTTTAACCTAATGCAGAAGAAGGGAAAGCAGTTCTCCAACAATGTTCAACAATCAACTTATAATTCTCATGAGACAAGTTTATGCGCATCTAACAAGAAGGAACTCAACTGTAACAATAGTTGTATTCTAGAAACGCCTAACTGTTAAATCATTCGCATTAAAACAACTAATCTAGAATTCAAAATGGAGGGCAATCAGTGAGGAAGGTGGGTCCTTTCCTTCTCACTGAATCCTCTCAAAGAAATATGTTACAGTATGCTAAAGGAATTCAATCCACTCTTTCATTCAGTTGCCAAAAATGTCTGTGTACAATCAACGTTACTTTTCTTTCTCCAGTAAAAAAAACTCTCCTTCATTACCAAAGCTCTGTTATTTAAAGTCAGATTCATTCAGTAGAACATAATTAGAACAGTCTTGAGAATTCCCGATTCTCTAGTTATTTGTTTGATATCATTAATACAAAATCTAGAACTCCCCTTGATCAACATCGTGAGCCAACATACATAATTAGTAGGTGTTGCAGTAGTCGTATAACAACATGACTGGTGGCATCTGTTGTAACAACTTCCAGGTTTAACGGGCTTCTGTTGTAGTAGTCGTGTAACAACTTCCAAGGTTGGTGGCATTCATTGTAGCAGTCATGTAACAACTTCCAATATTGGTGCATAGATGTAACAACAGGGAGTTTCTCGAAGTGGGTTGTTCTAATCATTTTGATCATTATTTAAATCATTTCATGGGTAAAATATGTGAACGTTACCAATTAAACATGCTAAGTTAATGAAAATATAAAAGCGAGATGAATAGTTCATACTTTGGGAAAAAGGGTCTTAGTACTCATTATAATAGTCATTTAGATTAGGAATTAGAAGGCTGAATGGGAAAAATATGTAGTGAAAAAGGGACATTCCTGGTTCCTAACAACACACATTCAGTGTTGGGGTTGTCAGGGGAACCACAAGTACAGATATTGTCCCCAAAAAAATGGCAAGGTGAGAGTTGTCCATAATGTTCAACAAGTTGAAATAGTGGAGGACATGGGTAGTAGAATGCCAAGGATCTACGCAGCTCCTGACAATAATCAAGATGAATATTAGTCGCACATGATTGAAGTGGAAGGTATGATCAACAACCATTTCTTTATTATTTTAATTTATTCAAGGGCTAGCCATAGTTATATAGCTCCTAGAGTGGTGGAGAGTTTGCAATTGTCGAGAAGAAGACATGAAAAGTCTTGGTTAGTGAAGCTAGCTACATGAACCAAGAGGAAAGTCACAAAATTAGTTAAGTCTTGTCCAGTGGACATGAATGGACTGAGCACAAAGGCTAAATTGAACATTTTTCCTTTAGGTTCTTATGATTGTCTAATTGGGATGGACTGGTTGGATCAACACCATGCCATCCTGGACTATTGTAACAAGGTATTCACTTGCTTGGATGAGGAATGAAATTAGAAAATAGTCTAAGGAATTCCCAAAGTTGTTTCTATTAGAGAAATCATAGCAATGCAGCTGAAGAAGTGCTACAAAGAAGGTTGTCAATTTTTTGCATCCCATGTGGAGGAAACACCTAAGGATAAGGTGTCAAGTATTGGAGATCATGCAGTACTAAAGGAGTTTGAAGATGTATTTCAGAAGGTACTCAAACTACCCCCGAAGAGAGATATTGACTTCTCTGTAAACTTGATGCCTGGAGAAGCTCTAGTGTTGAAAGATCCTTATAGAATGAGTACATCGGAGCTGAAAGAAATGTAATTGCATCTTGAGTAGCTCCTGAGGAAGGGGTATGTATGCCCAATCATGTCACCTTAGGGTGCCCCAGTCCTATTTGTGAAGAATAAGGATGGGACATTGATATTGTGTATCAATTTCAAACAATTGAACAAAGTAACTGTTTAGAGCAAGTATCCTCTACCAAGGATTGATGATCTCTTTGATCAGTTGAAGGATGCAAGGATAATTTCTAAAATAGATCTTAGGTTAGGATATCACCAGGTAAGGATAAAGGATGAAGACATCAACAATAACACCTTTAGAATGAGGTATGATAATCACGAGTTCACATTGGTGCCTTTTGGGTTGGCGAATGCACCCGTTGCTTTTATGTGCCTAATGAATGGGGTATTCAGGGACTATCTAGACAAGTTTGTCATAGTATTCCTGGATGACATTCTGGTGTATTCCAATTCAGAGGAAGAGCATGAACAACATCTGAGGATGGTGGTGCAGGTGCTAAGAGAGCACCAATTGTATTCCAAGTTGAGCAAGTGCTCATTTTATCAGGAGAAGATCCATTACTTGGGGCATATTATTTCGAAAGGATGGGATAGTTGTAGATCTTGAGAAAATTGAGGCCATCAGAAAATGGCCAGCACCAAAGAATGTGACGAAAGTCACATCCTTTATCGGTCTAGTTGGTTATTACAGAAGATTTATCGTAGGGTTCTCGATGATAGCTCACCCTATCACTTCCTTGCAAAGGAAGGAGCAAACATTTTAGTGGACAAAGAAATGTGAGAGAAGCTTCCAGCGATTGAAGCAGTTCCTAACCATTGCTCCAATCCTAAGGATTGTAGATCCGAATTAAGACTTTGTAGTGTGTACAGATGCATGCAAAGAAGGACTTGTAGGAGTCCTCAATCAGGATGGATTCGTAATCTGTTATGAATCTAGAAAGTTGAAAGAGAACGAAAGAAAATATTAAACTCATGATTTGGAGTTGGTAGCCATAGTAAAGGCTCTAAATAAATGGAAGCCATACCTCATGTAAAGGAGGTTTGAACTGAGAACATACCACAATAGTCTGAAGTATTTGTTTGATCAACCAACCCTAAATTCTAGGCAGAGTAAGTGGTTGGCATTTCTTTGTGAATATGAATTTGATATCAAGCATATCAAAGGAAAAGAGAACAAATTGGTTGATGCACTCAACAAGAGAGTGCATGAATTGAATGCTACGACCATTAGCATGTACCGAACTGATATTAAGGGCATAATTCCGGTGGATGAAAATGCAGATTTGCAGTACATGGAGCTAGTAGCAAAGCTACAACAAGGTAGGATGCCACAAAAAGTGGAGAATTATAAATTGGATATTGATAGAATACTTCTATACAAGAACATAATTTATGTATATAATGTCCATGACTTGAAACTTGTGATTTTGAATGAAATGCATAATGTACCTTATGATGGGCACCCTGGATACCAGAAGACTGTGGCAGCAACCAAGAGTCACTACTTTTGGCCATGTATGAAGAAAGATATTGTTGAATACATCGCCAGATGTATGGAGTTACATAAGGTTAAATATGAACACAGACACCCAATAGGATTGATGCATCCTCTACCCATTTCTGAGTGAAAGTGGGAGGTAGTCAAAATAGATTTCATCACAAGATTGCCCAGAACAGGCAAGCAACATGATTCAATCATGGTGGTGTTGGAAAAGCTTACGAAATATGCCCATTTTATTCCATTAAAGACTACTCACAAGGAATTTAACATTTCTGATATCTTTGTGAGGGAAGTAGCAATATTGCATAGTATTCCTAAGATAATTGTGTCTGACAGAGACCCGGAATTTACCTCAAATTTATGGAAAGGGTTATTCAAGGGGTTCAGAATGAATCTGAACTTTAGGAAAGCCTATCATCCCGAGTCTGATGGGTAGACAAAGAAAGTGAATCGAGTGATAGAATACATACTAAGGATGTATGTGATGGACAAACCATCGAAATGGAAAGACTACCTACATTTGGTAGAGTTCACCTACAATAATGGGTATCAAGCATCATTGAAGATGAGCCCATTTGAAGCACTTTATGGAAGAAAGTGAAATACTCTAGTAAGATGGGATAATCTAGCTGATAGGGAAGTAATTGGGCCAGAGTTTCTCAAGGAAATGGAAGAACAAATTCTAAAAATTAAGCAGAATTTGAAAGCTTCCCAAGATAGGCATAAAAGTTATGCTGATAAAAACAGAACCCATAGAGAGTCTAAAGTGGGTTACCATGTTTTCTTGAAAGTGAAAGATAATAGAAGTTCCTTGAAGCTGGGAAACTGTGCCAAGTTGGCAGCCAGATTTTGTGGGCCATTTGAAATCCTAGAAAGGATTGGGCGAGTTGCATATATTCCTACATTACCTGCATCCATAACTGTACATAATGTGTTTCATGTTTCATTGCTTAAGAAATATATACCTAATGCTAATCATGTAATTGATTGGAATGTGATTTAGGTGGAGCAAGAAGGTGTCCTACAAGTGCATCATGTGCGAATATAGGACCGAAAAAGAAAATAACTCCAGAATCGAGCCATAGGGCTTGTAAAGGTCCAGTGGACTTGGTACAGTCCTGAGGATGCGACATGGGAGCATGAGGATGCTATGTGAGAATAATACCCACATCTTTTTGAATACTTTTAAAATCTTTTTGATGTTGTACAAAGAGTTGCAGTGAGGACAATGCAAAAATAAGGGGAGGGGATTGTAATATCCCCTGGTAGTGCCCCAGTTATATTATGAATTGTAATCATGTTTGTAGGCTGGTGACCTGAGTATTGATAAGATGGTGGGTTTATGTGTTTATTAGGCTAGAGAGCCTAAGTGTTTAAGGTCGGGAGCTTATTTTTGTGTATGTAATTATGCAGAACATTAATAAAGATTAAACATCACTGCATGCCGAATGACCACGAAGAAAGAGTGATGGGGGGCTAAGCTTCCACAAGGTGGGTAAGGGAAACAGGCCTAAAAGGTTGGAAAGAGGTGCTAATATTAGGGGATTAAGTCCTTGAGATAATAATTTATTATTATTCCAAAGTGGTGTGAAAGGTATACTTTTATCCTAAGTTCCTAGACAAGGGAACGCCTAATTGATGGAGTGCATGTAACTTCATAGGCGACATGTGTCGGCCCATGCACATGAAATTTAACCCAAGAATTGAGTTGTGATGGGGGTTCATCCTCAATTCTTATGTCCATTGTCTAAACTATGTTTCTTTTGCGTCTGATCTCTACATGCATACCTCACGTAGCTCTGAAACCTGAAATCATGAGACCTTTGTGATTGACCGATGTATTCCCGTGAATTTTTTCTAGTATCTGTGTTTGGCCTCCATCATCGACCTCAACATAATTTTCTTATCATGCATCCTGAAACTGATAATCTATGGGACAATCTGTGTCTTCTGTGGAACCCGTCACCTGGGTAGTCACCCGATCATGTTGTGTCTTAGTGTCTGGCCATTGCCATTTTCAGGCCTATGCCCATTTTATGTTGTGTTCACCATCCTTGTGTCAACGAAGTGCTGATTTTGTTGTGGTTTCCCTCACTAGGTTGGAATTTAGTTCAAGAGTGTGCTAAAGAAGTTGGTTGTCAGGCCCGTGGTAGAAGAGGCAGGTTGTCAGGCCTGTGAGTAGCTCTCTCCAGGTGAGAGAGTCTATTTGGAAGTGATTTTCTCCCATAGAGAGTCCAACACTAGCCATGAAGCTCTTAGAATTCATGATTCGTCCTGTTGTCAAGACCTAGAGAGGGGGGTGAAGCACCGATGGACTATTCTTGTGAAGGTGTATACTCCCAGGTGGAACAAGCATGTGGGGAATGAGAGTCCACGAGTAGTGGGCATAAGAAGGATCCTAGAGAGAATCCTTCCAGTTTCTCTGTGTAGTTTTCATGTAACCTTAGCCTAGTTTAGGATTCCTTTGCCTTGGGTGGAGCTTAGCTCCAGCTTGGGGGTGACCCACTACTGAGCGTGATGAGAAGCATGGTCTAAGGCTAGGAGGTTCGTGGAATGTCTGCATGTAGTTGGTGGAGTTACTACAATTTCAAAGATAAGTATCATTATGTGTTTAATTTCAATTAAAATCCATGTCTATGATGCTTGTAATATTATCATGTATTCCATTACAATGATATTAATTGTTAATTTTGTTTAAGACTGTATGACAATAATAAATCTATGTTAAATGAGTTAAATTTCATTAATATTCATGCTATATATGTGTATGAAAATGCTCCGCATCGTAGCATTTCTGGACAGTGGGGGTTGATGGTCAAGGGCGTTACAAGGTAGGCTTCAACTTCCAATAAGTGAGTAACAGAGAGAGGTCTGGGAAAACTAAAATGGCCCGATACCTATGAAGTTTGGAGACTGTCATGCTTGATAAATTGATACAAGAAATCTAAGGGCACACAGAACTAAGAGCCATTACACATAATGAATATCAAACCCTCGACTACTATCAAATTCTAGTTCGAATAATGAATGGGTTCATTAATGCACATGACAATAGGTTGAGGTGTAGTACTGGGTACATCATACCTGTACCAAGCAACCTAAAAGTTGATATGACTGTTGAGAACATGAAGCGCATATCAAATGTTAATCCAATGTTTTGTACATTCGTACATTTCAAAAATTAAAATTAAATGATCAACCATAGAACCGATTAAGTCATGATACCCATAATACATGAAAATGTGGCAGTGAATTAATCAATGAGTTTATAAAACTTGAAGCTTAGAAACATATGGGTTTCTTCAAGGTGTAGTTTCTTTGGTAAAATGACATAAGAAAAACACATACTACAAAATAATTACCCAAGCAAAGTTCTTGTTTAAATTCCATGCTTGTAGTCATGAATTTTAAACAAAACAAACGAAAAATTTAAATGAAAAACTCATACGATAATTTTATCCCAATCATTTCCTCGAAGCCTAAAAAACATAAGCGTTTATAAATGTAAGGTGGTGGCATCTACAAAAAGATATAATCTCTTTGTGATGGCTTTAATTGTAATAAAAAAAATTGACAGAATTGGTGGCTGCCAACAAATTGGTGGATGGATAAACCAACGGAGAAATCAACTATGGGTTGGAAGAATAAATGGTCCAGTCGACTTAGTTCAACTATCCTACTAATTAACATAGATTTTACAGAATCAACTCCAACCACCCATGGTTATATGTGGAAAATATATTTCTAATTTCAAGGAAGTTGGTTAGATATTGAGACTATAAATAAAGGACCTAATGGGTCACTACATATGTGTGAATCATGGTTAACATGTATTAAATAATGCATTGTGGCATTTTAATCAAAATGTGTTATGCCTAATTGCTAAAATGTTTTCTTTAGACAACATCAATCTTTAGTGAAGTTTATTTCTCTTCGTTTATTTTGTAGATTCTGTTACTGTTCTAGTTAGAGTTTCACCCAATTCCCCAATTCCCACCTCCCACATGTTTTTTCTCAGTTTGTGTTTTTCTCTGTCTCTTATTTTTTCTATATTTGTTTATTTTTAGCTTTTTGTTTCATTTTTTTCAATTTTCATGATTTTTTTGCAACAATACCCGACTTTTAAGACATGGTTTAAAAATGTTGCAATTTTATGATAAAAAAAAAGGGTACTACTAATAACACCCCCTTTTTTATTTTGATGTTGGCTTTAAGATTTTGGTTGGAAGGGTATCAATTGACAAGGTCGGGTTTTCAAAAATATTGTAATATTTTAGCCCCTCAAAAAGGGATCCTTCTCGGAGCATGACGTTTTCATTTGGAGGTTGATTTTAATATTTTGGTTCTAATAATATCGGTTGTTAAGTCCATGGATTCAAAGAATATGTAACTTTAATCTTGAAGAAAATGGTGATATTGTTAGAACCACTTACCAATTAAGTGGTTGATTTAAATATTTTTGTTGAAAACATTATGAGGTTTTTAAGGCCATGGATGCAAAACATGATAATTTTAATCCTGAAAAGGTTCTATTGGTAGAACTAGTTTTTTCTTCAGGGGTTGATTTTGGTATTTTTTACCCAAGAATATGGGTATTTAGGACTAGAGTTCTCATATTGAGGTCATTTTTCTAGTTAAGTATGTAACTATGTTGGGAATGTGTGCATATGTTAGTTATAGTTATAAAAGTGCACCTATGTTTTGGTTATAAAATCATGCTCATATTACTTCTACATAATATACTAACCATGTAAAACTCCATCAACTCACATGATTGAAAATAAAACCTTTATTTAAGGGCATAACACCTCTTTTTCGACCATATCCCACTCAAAGGACAAAATCCCATAGCAACATCCTATGATGTGTTTCAAAGCAACATTCATGATGATTTATCCCAAAAAGATTTATTTCATTCCTAACCTACTATTCATGTCCTTCCTTGACCATTTTCAAGACTCAAAGACTCACCAATATTGCTAAAAACATCATAATGTCCCTTGGAAAACCACTCATAGTGGAATGATGCCCAAAAGAGGGCATGTTTTGTGGGTTGTATGTGGCTTTCATGATGATTGAGCCCATGAAGATTCATTTAGGGCATAAGGCCCTTATCATCCTCCCTTGACCTTCACTAAACCTTAAGACCAACTTTTGGTTCACAAATAACCTAGTCACAATGCCCATATCCCACTTTGAGGTGATTAATACCATACAAAGGTCATATGTCGTACTTTGAGAACTCGTTCCCAACACTTGATCCTAGTAAGTAAGGTTTAGTTTGAAGTATCTTGCTTCTATATACTGACTATGTTTACAGATCCAAGACCCATCCACGATTCCCAAGACCTTTCAATGGAAACCATATTCAACTTGAATTCCAAAGACTCCCTAGAGAGGACTTGTGTCATAGTTTCTATGTGTTTTTTATGGTACTTGAGCTAGAAAAGGTTCAATTAGGGCATAAGATTGTTGTTTACATGTTAACCATGTTTATTCCTTGACACCCATTTCCAGTCAACAACCTACTCATGCCACTTTATCCCACTTTGAGGCCAAAGACCCCCTAAAAAGTTCATGTGTGTGGGTTCGAGGACTTGTTAAAGGGTATTGAGATAAAGAAGCTTAAAAAACACTCCTAGGAAACGTTTTTAATTCCTTGATGATGGACAAGGCCTCGAAACCCATCCATGGATTGTAAACCATCTGACAATGTCCATATCCAATGCAAATTCCAAATATCCCCTAGAGAGGTGTGTCTCCATGTTGTTTTTCATGGTGCTTGATTTTGAGAAGTTTTGTTTCGGGTATAAAGGCCTTATTATCCTGCCTTGTTTTTTTTTTAGGTATTAAGAACCAGTCTTTGTGCCCAAAACCTATATTTATTATGTCCATATCATTCTAGTAGGCTAAATATACCTATTGGGGTCATGTGTGGTGGTTCAAGGAGGCATTAATGTTGCTTGATCATGGGACGATATGTTTAGGCCTATGGTTGTTGTTTCCATAACTTAACCATTGTCAAGGGCCTAAGGATGTTGTTTCCATACCATGACCATGGTTAAGGCCCCAAGACCCATCTACAACATGGAACACATATTAATAGAACCCATATACAAATCCTATTCCAAATGACTCCCAGTTGTAATGTACCCCAAATTTCCCAAATAAAAAAAAAATTGCTAGGGAACATCAACACTCAACTCTTCAACATTTGGTCAAAACACATTTTTATTTCCTTTACTGTAAGAAGAGTAGATTTATCATCGCTACTGGATTTGAAAAACTTATGCTTATTTTGTTCATAGTACAATTGTGACCACGACTTTCATAGCCCTTAGAATATCTACCTTTTTTGTGTTAAATTATGCTATACAAAAAGTCACAGTGTGCAATAACCTAAATAATATTGACTATCCTATAGTCTACCCATAACCATTAGTATTTCTCCATATTGACATACATTCACATAGTGTACTCTGTAACTATCATATGGATTTCATAGTGCTAACACTATCGAGGTCCAAAGGTATATATAAATAGTTTATCACATAAACTATCATAATCTTAACTCTATCTATATCAACATACTTATGCATATATTGTGTACCAAAATATACAACACTATATAGCATATGGATACTATATACAACATGATCCATAGCATAAATATCTCGTTTAAAATATATGGCACTAAACCTATCCATAATATAAATATATTGTTTAACATATACAACAATAAACCTATTCATTGTGTTGCATAATCATTTAATACACATGATACTATCGTGACACGACTTTTATCCAAACGATATAGTTATCGTTTAACACAGAAATCACTACAAGGATGACATATCGTTAGCAACATCTCTAACAATACATGTCGTTAATCATAAGGTTTAACATGTTGGGAACCATACAAAGTATGTCCTTAACCTAGAGTGGCGAGCATAAACCATTACACACACAATTTGTAACCCTAACTGGATGGAATCATGACTCAACAATAAATTGGTTTGAAAACTATTTAATAGAGGATGTTAGTCCGACATTTAACCCATGGAAAATCCATTAAATGGAGACTTGAACTGTACCCTACCAGAATTCACACTTTGACCACCGCGTCCAATGTAACCCCACCATCTCCATGGTTTCACATGGAAAATGTACTGGCGTACACCTCACATTAGTCCTCTAACGATACATGAGGTAATCACTGGTCATTGTTCATTGTAACAACACGGAAATGTTCTTTGTCTGAAAGCTAATCTTGCCCCTTCTCTACATGGACGACAATAATGGAAGCTGGGCTCTGGTAAATCACAAAGGGAGTAGGCCATGCGACTCTGGTTCCTCTTATGTGAGAGGTAATAAATAATTCACTTCTCTAGTTATGTTTAATATCATGTATAGCAAATTTTTTGGCAATGTATTAGGATATCACTTCCATAAATGTTTCCTCTCAGGGCACTTCTAGGTTTTTGAGCTTTTTGGGACTGGCGTTAGAGTATTTCCCAGGTTGGATGATACTCTTCTAGTCTTCATGGCTTACGGTTCTCTTGTGGTCACAAATGTTTTAAAAATTACATGTTGGTATTATTTTCACATTCTCCTATATCCATCATTATAGCAATGTTAACCCTACAATTTACCCATATCTATTTTCATTTGTTCTCTGTGGAAAATTCTCACAAAACTACACCCTATGTGAGATATGTTAACACTGTAATTCATAAATATGTTTTGGAATATTTATGTTAGAATTCCATGTGTAATGGGTACACTACATAAGCATAAATGTGTAGTTTTCTTTTACTCCTTGTAGAGTTCTTCTCTGTGTGTTTGGTTTACCACCCCATGGGACCTGTATTGAGATCTACGCGAATATATAAATGTATAGGATAAGTCCTCTATGTGATTCCTCTATCGGATTCGTTGATGTGGTCTGTGTAATTTCATTACCACTCTATATAAACTCGTAAATACATTTGCATAAAGGTGTGGAAAAAATAACTCTTATGTTCGTAAAGTTGCATTTTGTGTTTCCTACAACGAATGCACATCGAAAAAATTTGACCCTCTGTCTCACAAATTTCACTTTGCGTTATTATACAATAAATATATATATATATATAT
>CBVK0100154675.1:0-27271 GCA_900067695.1 Picea abies
GCCACCCTAAATAGAAAGAGCTCCCCATCGAGGTGACAGTGGGTGGGGAAGTTCCTGTTACGCCAGTTTGAAGCCTTGACTCAAGCTACCTAAACCTTTCCTACAAACTGTGTAATAACAAGACCCATGCTCTATTAATTTGTTCATGTATCGGTATTTCCAATCTATATGTACTATGAGAAAACCTAGGGAAACAATTTACCTCATGGTAGACAAGAAATTCCATGTAGAATATCCTATTGTGAGATGTCATTTCATTTGCATTCTTATGACATCCCATACTTGAAGGTCCCTAGTTTTTATATGGGTGATTTCCCATTTGTGTGTTTCCTCCATCGAGGAATATATTTAATGGCACATATTATTTTTTATTTTGCCATCAATTTTATTAGAGCTCACCTGCACTTAACCTCACTAGGTCCTTTACATTGACTTCTTCATGCATCTTGGTGATCTTGACCATCTTGGACATGTATTCCCAAGATGTTAAATGGTGTCAACAACTTGTATGCAACAATTTTCCCTACATTGCATTGATGGCACACATTTATCACCATTGTTCTCAGATCCATTTAGGCCAGCAAGGTTGAAGCATCCCTTGCTTTCCTATTTCTACTTCTTGAAGAGTTTTAAGTGAAAAACTTGATTATGTTACCTAAATCGTGATTCCACTCTACTCATGTGTTGATGATGTGTCTATTACGAGAACCAAAGAAATCCTAGGTAGGGTTACAATACCGAAAACATGATTTCCATAAAACACTAAACGATATTATTATTGTATGGTACACCATTACAATGAGGGTCCTCACTCTTATAAAGAGCTTGAGAGACCAAAATCTTAATCTTTTAACCTAAAGTCACTAAGGTGGATTTATTATATGGGTAAGCCTTATATCTCTAATACCCCCCCATAAGATGTATACTGCTGGAAAATAAAAAAACGAAATCAAACACATACTTAATGTAAAACACATCAATGGAACACTTAACATCTATAACATATTTTAGAAGCTTCTTCTTTGAACACAATTCATGGACTAGTTTGAGCTCCATTAAGGTGGCTCATAACCCTTGTAACGATATAGTCGCTGAGTTGAATTCTCGAGTTCCTGGATTCCACCTCCCCGAACTTCCAAATCATGAATCTCCCGAAGTTAATTACTGGAAAACATTCCACATGCATGTCGCGTAACCTCACTAGTAGGCTGCAATCCACACATGTCTCTCCAACTAACAAGGGATGTTTCCTTAGATCCACAACTTTTGAACTAGCTGGGCAACAATCCATTTTGCGTTGTTAACTGATCCCTTCCTATCTTCAAAGTGCGAGCTTCCTAAAATGCATAAAACGCCTTTTCTTTAGTAGATTCTTCACCAATGTCAGCATCTCGTGGATCTTCAATCATGGTAACACTCGCTATATGTTGTCTATCTTCGACCTTTCCCTTAAGAACATCATTGGCTCGTTGTCTACAGTTCCAACTTCTTGCAAATTGTCATTATCATATATCTATTACTAAAAAAACAGGAAAAACTCTGCCTCCTTTTCTTCCTAGAAATAAAATGCTTCTGCTAGAAATATAAATTTGGTTGAACAACCTGAAATATTGAGAAGACCTTAATCTACTTAAAAATAGTTGCAAATAAACCCTAATAGCTATTGGAAAACATTGTAATTAGTCGTAGATGTGTTATTTTCCCACAACGATTTACATCGACACTTTGCATCCATGATTTTCACCAACAATTTGTGATCTGCCCATTTCATCAACACCTTATGATCAATAGGAGATTGCTTAGTACGACAGATAAATGTATGATTGGTTATAAGACTACCACTACAAAAAATCTTGTACGGTTGTGGTTGTGTATTCGGTGGTGGATTAAAGACAACTACTTCAAATGGTATCTAGACCAAATTGTAGCGGTAACTTTACTCAAGCTGGTAGCTTGTTGCTCATCTAATAAAAAAAAGCAGCTACATATTTCAACCCAACGACTATCTAATTTCTTCCTTGGTAGCTCCTTCTAAATGGCAAAGTTTATTTCCTCCGATGGTTGTCACTTATAGGTTAGCGACACCTTTCAAATGGAAACTTCAAAACTTTGATGAACAACAACTACACTTTGATCACTGACAACTCTAAAGAATAATAGTCATGGTGGATCCTTAGACAACAATTTAGATGGAAACCTGAACATGATTGGTGATCCATCCTCTTCATAAAACAAAATTGACTTCACTTTTACTTGGTTATTGGATAAGTGACTCTTCGCTAGTGTGAAATGCTTATGTATATAACTCTATTATATCAACGCTTTTGATTGTGGCAACTTCCTTCAATAGATCATGGTGGCTTCTTTGATATGCAATTTTCCTTTACCCACAACCTCTCACCCAATGGATGGACAAACCTTCTTACCTTTCAATTGATTGCTTAAACTTGGCCATGAGGATCTCCCCACTCTCATACCATATTACGAAAACCAAAGAAACCCTAGGTAGGGTTACGATACCGAAAACATGATCTCCATAAACACTAAATGATAATATTATTGAATGATACACCATTACAACGAGGGTCCTCACTCTTATAAATAGTTTGAGAGACCAAAACCCTATAAGATGAAAACCCTAATCTTTTAACTTAAAGTCACTAAGGTGACTTTATTACATGGGTCTTTATTACATGGGTAAGCCTTATATCTCTAATAGTGTCTGGATAATATTTATAATAGAAACCATTAATTGATTCATTGATTTTGTTTTTAACCAACTACTTGAGGCAAACATGCTTGGATTTAGTATTATGGGAATTATTGGCACAATTTAATTTGGTTTTCTTTTGTTTAGTGGCCCAAGACTTACACTTGATTTCTCTCTTGCACCAACACCCCATTAATAATTAATTGATTGATTTAAATGGCCACTAATCAAGTTATCCCCTTAATGATTTAGACCCACTTATGGGATTTTTATCTTAATATGGTCCCATCAAGTTGAGGAGTGATGATGGGGTGGAACCATCCACCCAAGGCATGTTTTTGATGGGGAATCCATAAATCCATAGGCTCAAATACAATTAAGTTCGTGTATCTTTTATTCATGCTAGTTTATTTGTAGTAGCTCTCAATCTCATAACAATAGTACACATATATGGTTTTCTCCGTGTCTATGGAGGGTTCAACTATGTGCTTTCTCATAATGTATGGAGCTTGGCACTAGATATTTTGAAATCGTTGGTCTTGGTTGTCAAGAGGATGAATGATGAATGGTGAACTAAATAGAGAGATTGTCCATTGTTCGTGTGCTTTGATTAATATAATCAATATCCCCCTTTGACAAAAGAGAGATATTGGCCATTGTTCGTGTGCTTTGATTAATATAATCAATATCCCCTTTGACAAACCTCTCACGGGGGAGGAGCATGCACGTTAGCATTGGATCATTGTAGTAAAATTGCTTCGAGTAAATAGGGAACTGTAAACTTGAAAATAAGCTCAACCCATCCCAATACACTGAAGTGAAGAATATGGGTCATTGATATTTTTTTGATGAAAAATGTTTTTTTGCAAATACGAAAAATGTAGTTTTTACTATAAAAAATACTCTGAATTTATTGATATATTGATTACTATTATAAAATTATTGAAGTATTAGTGTTTTAAATAAATGTGTATTTTATACTATAGTTGATTGCATTGGTATTTCATTGCTAGTATCATTCTACACTTAAGTGAAGAATATGGGTCATTGATATCTTTTTAGATGAATTTTTTTTTTTTGCAAATACAAAAATGTAGTTTTTACTATAAAAATACTCTGAATTTATTCATATATTAATTACTCTTATAAAATTATTGAAGTATTAGTGTTTTAAATAAATGCGTATTTTATACTATAATTGTTTGGATTGGTATCTCATTGCTAGTATCATTTTAAAGGTATGTAAAAGCTATGTGCATGGTTTTCTTTGTTGTTTCATATAACTATAATAATTTACTTGTCATCTTTTGTTTCAGGGTAGCATAAATTTTATAGCTGATTTGATTGGTATCTTTTGTTTCATGGTAGCATACATTGATTCTGAATTTCTGAATTTATTGATATATTAATTACTCTTATAAAATTATTGAAGTATTAGTGTTTTAAATAAATGTGTATTTTATACTATAGTTGATTGAATTGGTATCTCATTGCTAGTATTATTTTAAAGGTATGTAAAGGCTACATACATGGTTTTCATTGTGGTTTCATGTAATTATAATAATTTACTTGTGTCATTTTTTGTTTCATGGTAGCATACATGTTATACATACATGGTTTTCATTGTGGTTTCATGTAATTATAATAATTCACTTGTGTCATTTTTTGTTTCATGGTAGTATACATGTTATAGCTGATTTGATTGATATCTTTTGTTTCACGGTAGCATACATTGATTGCATGGTTGTTTTGTGGTTTCATATAATTATAATAATTTACTTGTGCATTTAGTTTTACACCCTATTGTATGAAGGCTTTGTCAATCTTTGCGGTTTAATATAATTCTAATAATTTATTTATACCAACGTTGTAAGTATTACTATTTTTTAAAATATATTATGATTATTTATGATTATAGAGGATGGAAATACTTAGTCAATGATGGAATGATGGGAATATGTAGTTTCACTAACAAAATTATTGTGCATTTATTAATATATCAATGTTCTTGGAAAATGATAAGAGAAGTAAATTTGAAAGTATTACATTGTTAGATAAGAAAGGTAAATTTGAAAGTATTGCATTGTTAGATATCAAGGTTTATTTTTATGTTATAAATGAGTCGATTGATATGTTATTGTTAGTATTAATTTGAAGGTATGAGTTGGTTGGTATGTTATTGTTAGTATTAATTTGAAGTTATGGAAAAGTATGTCCATTGCATTGTTGTTTTTGTAGTTCCATATAATTACAATAATTTATATGATTATATTTTAACTTACATTTTATTGTTTTTAGATGAGATGTAATTACAGTAATTTATAGTTATATTTAATTTACATTTTATTGTTTTTGTTTTTAGATGAGAAGTATTTATTTTTACTTTATTGAATAAAATATTTATGTTTTTTTAAATATGTTATGATTATGATGAAAAATGTTTTTCATGATTGAGTAACACTTCTCTTTAATTTACAATGTCATGATATTGTTAAATTCATATTTTTGTTTCCATTGTTGTGTCATTTATATAATAAGGGCATCATCATATTTAGAATAAAAATCTTTTCACTTACAATGTCATGATATTGTGCGACATTGTGAATTGTTGTGTGATTTATATAATAAGGGCATCATCATATTTAGAATAAAAATCTTTGCACTTACAATGTCATGATATTGTGAATTTCATATTTTTGTTTCCACTGTAGTGTCATTTATTAAATAAGGACATCATCATATTTAGAATAAAAATCTTTGCACTTATTCATATTCATAAGTAATATATTTGATAAAATATTAGATATTGGTTAATTTTTAAATATAAATGATTATATAATAGTTATATATCCAGGCGTTTCTTTTAATTAGTTATGCATATGATATTGTCTTTTTGCATAAATTAATAAACTATAGTGATAAAAATCTTGGAGAAAAAAGAAAAAAGAAATTACTTGTTAAGTATTCACAAATGCACATTTTCATGTTTGAGAAGGGACGTGAGTGAAGTTTTGCATTTCCACACCTTTTTTCCCCACCCTCCCTTCATGAAGTTGTAGGTTTATGCATGAAGGTATGCATGATGCACACCTTTAGACCCCACCCTTGTGAAAACACATAACCTCCACCATTTCTCTCTTGAGGGTGAGGCTTATGCATGAATGTATGATCTTGTTCAATGTTCATATTTTTTTACAAGGAAAACCTCACAAGAAAACTTGAGGGATGCTTAACCCACATTTGTAGATGACATCCCTAGTAAACCCATTGGAGTAGATACCTATCTTAATGGGATTCAAACTAGTCAAGCTAAGATACATATCTTAATTGGGAATTTGTTGGCATAGAACTAGTCAATCTGACTCCTTAGGCTCGTTCAATGCACATATATTCATTGAATGTTCATATTTACAAAGACCTTTAATCTTATCCTCTTAGTCATTGGAAGATCCTATATGTACAAAAGCTAAAGAAAATTAATACCAAGGTTTTAAATTAAGTAAAGGGAAACCATGATTAGACCATTAACTTTATCCTCTTAATCAATGGAGGATCCTACACATACAAAGGCTAACATAAATTATGATGAATATTCTAAATTGAGAAAAGAGAAAAGACTAGACATTGATTGCAATGATGAGCTTAATTGAACAGTACCAAACCTTTCAATAAAATGAAAGGGTTGGTATTCTTCAAATGTTTTCTTTTGTTTTGCGTCGAGAGTTTCTTGTAGAAACTTCAATTCATATTCTTGAAGAAATCATATCATATCTAGATGAATTCTCGTTTAGGGATGATGAATAATTGATCAAATGAAGTTTTAAAACTAAATTTGACTTGATTAAATGATTTTGAAATTATTATTTCTTGGATTTTCTTCAATAAAATGCATTTCCTTCTCAACACTTTGAGCCTACTAAGATTGATTATGAAGAGAAAACACTAATATCAAAGATATATACACCTTAAATCAATAATGTATAAATGCTCATAGATAAGGCATAAGACAACATATTAGTTTTTTTTGGGTACTATAAGCTTATATCAAGCAACAATAAGAAATGAGAAAGATGCTTTCTTCCAAAAATAAAGATGCATATTATGCCAATCAAGGTTAAGATGACTCCAACATAAGACTTTATTATCATCCATTATTTCTTAAGATCAAAATCTAAGTGAGTAATTTTCAATCCATCATCTTAATTAAGACAATCTTGATTTTTCTCTATACCTACCACTTCTTTGCTCTTGTTTTGATTAATTATATGTTTTGGCTAGGATATGGCTCCTTCAATATTAATGGGATGTTTTGTTCTGTGAAAATGTTATACAAGTATTGAATTTTGTGTTTTGTTATGATGTGTATCAACACCATGCTCTTTAATTCTTATTTGGATGTATCTACTAATTTTTCCATTGTATGTTTTCATATATGCACTTGATTGAATGCTTGACATACGTTAGGGTCTTCTTAAGTTAGGGGAATCTTAAGTTACTAGGAGGTGAAAAATTTGCACTAATTTTGTTCTTTTTCTATAGCCTAACAATTTTGTCTATCATGCTTTGTATGTAAGATATGGAAATCTTATGCTATTTTTTTGTTACTCTCTATAGCATTCTTTGTACAAGTATAAAAATGTGGTTTTTACTAACAAAATTACTATGTACTTATTGATCTATTATATTAATTGCTCTTGTAAAATTATGGAAGTATTAACATTTTAAATAAATGTTTATTTTACTATGTACTTATTGATATATTATATTAATTGCTCTTGTAAAATTATGGAAGTATTAACATTTTAAATAAATGTTTATTTTTATATTATAGTTGATTGGAGTGATGTGTCATCGCTAGTATCATTTTAAATGTATGTGAATGCATGTTGTTTGTGTGGTTGAATATAATTGGATTGGTGTGACATTGCTAGTATTAACATTTTAAATAAATGTTTATTTTTATACTATAATTGATTGGAGTGATGTGTCATCGTTAGTATCATTAGTATCATTTTAAATGTATGTAAATGCATGTTGTTTTTGTGGTTCAATATAATTGGATTGGTGTGACATTGCTAGTATCATTTTAAAGGTATGTAAAAGACATGTTGTTTTTTGGATTCAATAAATTATAATAATTTACGTGTTCTTATTTTGTTTAAAGGCAAGTTACATATTATTGTTTTAGGTGCATTTATATTTATTCCCTATTGGATGAATGGAAAGACATGCTACATATTGTTGTTTCATGTGCATTTATTCCCTATTGGATGAAATCTTTACCAATCTATATGGTATAATATAATTTTAATAATTTGTTTGTGCTATCTTTCGTAAGCATTACCATTATTTAAAATATGTTATGATTATAGAGGATGGAAATATTTCTATGATTGTTAAGGATGGAAATATGTAGCTTTTGCTAAGAAAATTATTATGCATTTATTGTATATCAATTACTCCTGTAAAATGATAAGAAATGTAAGTTAGATATCAATGTTTATTTTTATGTCATAACTACATTCATTGAGTTGTTTGATATGTTATTGTTAGTATGAATTTGAAGGAATAGAAAATGCACATTGTTTTGTTGTTTCATATAATTGAAATAA
The DNA here is from genome assembly GCA_900067695.1 of Picea abies. Lineage (NCBI taxonomy): Eukaryota > Viridiplantae > Streptophyta > Pinopsida > Pinales > Pinaceae > Picea > Picea abies. The sequence continues at coordinate 8,323 of CBVK0100154675.1, forward strand.
TTTAAGTGCCTTTTATTGTTTTGTTGTTTCATATAATTGAAATAATTTAAGTGCCTTGCTTTGGTTATATTTGAACTTACATCTTATTGTTTTTAGATGAGATGCATTTGTTCTTATTTTATCTAAAAGTTTTATATTTTTTAAAATATGTTATGAATCTTAGGAAAACTGTTTTCCCATTATTGGTTAACACTCTTTAATGTAAAATGCCATGATATTGTGAATTGTGTATATTTTCATTTTAACTATAGTGTCATTTATATAATAAGGAATTTATTATATTTAGATTTAAGACCTTTGCACTTATTCATAGTTAATGTGTTTTATAAAATATTATAAGATAATAATGATCTAATTTTAAGGTCACAGACAATTCAGACACCAAATTGGTGTATGAGACCTCCTTGTTTGTGGACACATGACCCTCTCCATGCAACGATTTGACTGTTAAAGTCTACGAAGGTGTACATATCCTACCCTCCTCTGAATTTGAACCGATGACCTCCAGGAGGAAACACATGTTCTTAACCATTAGGCTCACTGTTAATTTTTAAATATAAATGATTATATAATAGTTATGTATCTCAATGTTTTTTTAAAATTAGTTATGTATCTAATATTTTTTTAATTCTCCCACATTTTTGTCACTATAGTTTATTAATAGGAGGAAACACATGTTCTTAACTATTAGGCTCATTGTTAATTTTTAAATATAAATGATTATATAATAGTTATGTATCTCAATGCTTTTAAAAAATAGTTATGTATTTGATATTTTTTTTGCATTAATTAATAAACTATAGCAACAAAAATGTTGGAGAATTAAAAAAAATACTTGTTAAATATTCATAAATGCACATTTTCATCATTGCAAGGGGATGGGAGTGAAGTTGTGTGTTTCCACACCTTCATCCCTACCTTCCCCTTATGAGGTTGTAGGTTTAGGCCCGAAGGTATGCATAATGCACACCTTTAGACCCCACCGTTGTGAAAACACACAACCCCCACCTTCACCCTCTTGAGGGTGAGGGTTCATGCATGAAGGTGTGATATTTTTCAATGTCCATTTTTTTTTCCAAAGAAAACCTTAGAGGAGAACACAAGGTATGTTTAACCCACATTCACAGATGACATCCTTGCTAAACCCATCGGAGTAGATTAGCACACCTAACCTAATGAGATTCGAACTAGGACCATGTTGGCATAGAACTAATGAATCTAACCCCAAGCTTTTTCAATACAAATATATTCATTAAATGTTCATATTTACAAAGGCCTTTAATATTATCCTCTTGATCATTGGAATATCCTATACAAACACAAGGTAAAGAAAATTAATACTAATGCGCATATATTCATTAAATGTTCATATTTACAAAGGCCTTTAATATTATCCTTTTGATCACTGGGATATCCTATACAAACACAAGGTAAAGCAAATTAATACTAGGTTTTAAATTAAGAAAAGAGAAACCATGACTAGACTGTTAAATTTATCTTCTTAATCAATGGAAGATCCGGTAGATACAAAGGTTAACATAAATTAAGACAGATGTTTTAAATTGAGAAAAGAGAAAATACTAGATATCGGTTGCAACGATGAATAATTGGTCAAATGAAGTTCTAAAACTAAATTGGACTTGATTAAATAATTTTGAGATTATTATTTTATGATTTTTTCCTATAAAATTCATTTCCTTGTCAACATTTTGAAACTGCAGATTGATTATCAAAACAACCACTAATATCAAATATATTTGCACCATGAATCATTAATTAATAAATGGTCATTGGTAATGCACAACACCTCATAGTAGTTTTTGGCCCACCTCATTAATTAATAAATGCTCATTGGTAATGCACAACACCTCATAGTAGTTTTTGGCCCACCATAAGTTTATAGCAAGCAACTATAATAAATGAGTAAGATGCTCTTCTCCGACGATGATAGAGATCCATATTATGCCAATCAAAGTCAAGATAACTCCAACATAAGACTCGCTTATTATCCAATATTTCTTAAGATCAAAATCTAAGTGAGTAATTTTCAATCCATCATTCTAGTTAAGGCAATATTGATTTACTCTATACCTATCGATGCTTTGATTTGTATATAAGGTAAGAAAACCTTATGATCTTCTTTGTTAGTAGTGGCATTCTATCGAGTGTTTTGTCTTCATTTTTTTGTGCTTTTCTAAAATCCATGTGATCTGTGTATTAGTGTATCCATTGTTCTTAAAATCTTTCCATAAATGATCTATTCCATATTCCAAATTATTGTCATCAAACATCCTTTTGGATCATGTTATGTGCACATTAATAACACCCATATTTTGTCTCATGTTATTTGTGCGTTAATAACACCCATCTTTTGGCTCATGTAGTAATGTGAATTTTCATGTGGGTATTGGTTAATGTGCATTTTCTTTGTACACACCTTTTGGATCATGTTATGTGTGCATTAATAACACCCATATTTTGTCTCATGTTATTTGTGCGTTAATAACACCCATATTTTGGCTCATGTAGTAATGTGAATTTTCATGTGGGCACTGGTTAATGTGCATTTTCTTTGTACACACCTTATGAGAAATGGCACCATCAAATTATTGATCGCTAGTACATCAAGTTCCATAGTGAAATTTATGTGTTCGAATTTGATGTCTAAATTCACTACGAAATTGCAAAGTTCCTCCTTTCCACAAACCCATTTCACATATGTATCATCCATAAATCTAACCCACCATCTAGGTTTTAATACAAATGAGTTAAATGAATTTTCCCTAATTTTTCCATCAACATATTGCTTAAATAATTTGTATTGTTTGTAATATGTATACAATGTGATCTAATAGTAATTCTTAGGTTTGGTTACTTATGCTTATGAAGTTGGTAGATCTCACAACTTTGAGGCTTCAAAGTAGGATGATGGGCATTAACATTTATGGTAGAGTATTGATTTTAGACCAAATTTGTCATCTTGCATATGTAGATCATAAATATATATTTTTGGATTTTATACCCATTAGGGATGTGAATACTAAGGTCTTATGATCATGTTGAACTACATTATTACTAATTTGAATGGAAATATCAATGAAAAGTAAGTTTTTCTTTTAGTTTTTATTACTACAATTCTCTAATATTTTACACTTAAGTTATACTTGCATGTATTATGTGGTATTTTTCTTATTTTTGGAAAACATAAGTGTTAGTTACAAAATAACAAAAAAATATTCTATAGTTAAAAGGATTTGCTCCTTTTAACAACATAAGCCTAAAGAGCCATCATCTTTTATTAAGGCTTAGAACATGTTTTTTATTATAGAGATTTGAATAGTTGATTGAAAAACCTTTGAAACACCAAACTTTAGTTGATTTTTTATTCAACCAATGCAACCACCTATACAGGTGTCTAAGTGTTAAAAACTGAGAGATAAATAACACAAGAAGAAAATGTGAACATAGAGCCAACCCCTTATCCCACATAGATCCAGTTAGAGAAGTCAACAATTTTGCTCAACCAAGTACAAAATCCCAAATCATGATTACATAACAATGGTAATTCATACAATCAATTCCTCATGAACTAGACAACTCAAACAATGGGCTGAAAAATTATTTTTTAATTCCTGTCAATGTAACATATTCCCAAGATTTTTTTCTTAGCTTCCCCCCTAGACTCGTGCAAAGGCGAATTTAGTCTTAAGGGTAAATTTATAAGTGTCAAGAACAAGGAAAAAGTGAGTTACAACCCTTTTATCCAAATTAATTTTGGTGATCATTTTTCACAAATATTCTCCTTCCCAAAGGCTTCCTAAGCTCTAGGATGGGATGTCCATCCTCGTTGAGACATGAGCCTTTTCCCTTGGTGTATTTTCCTATTATCTACCAAGGTCCTTAACCTATAACATATTATTCCATCTAATATGCCAATGTATATGCACCATTATCATCATCATAAATTGCATGAAATATCTCAATAACAAGGCATCTACATATGTATACATCATAAGTCATATCATAACATGAAATATGTCATTAACAAGCCATCTAACATATGTATGCAAAATAACAAGGAAAAATCATCATAAAAAAAGGTCATCAATGCGACATATCCATTAACATGAACATTGAATGTTAAACTAACTCATCAAATAAGAAATATTGATGTCCATCATAATTAGGCAAATGATAGATATCTAGGTCTAACATATGTAATCAATGAAAAACAAACATGTAATACCCCCAGGCTCAACCCCAAAGTGTAAGAATCCATGTAATTGTACCTTACTTATAAGTTGGTGAGCCGATAGTATATAACTTTAGTTTGGTTCTGCGTGCATTAAGTTAGTGCGTGAGAGTATCACACCAAAGGGGTGCACACAATTGTAAAATGATACATCGTGCAGTTTAATGTTTGGCATGCACCTGTGTAAGTACACAAGAATGGCACATTGAAAATGAAACAACTTAATGAATGCAGTGTGCAAGTGTTAGTGTGAAAGGATGGCACATTGAAGGAATAGGCATGCAACCCTGGGTTCGACGCACACTAGCTTAGTGTGCAGGTTTTGAAGACCAAAGAAGCCTTTTGTATATAAGTCACGATGTAATGCGCACTTGTGTACAGGCACGAGGGTGGCGCACTGAAAGTAGAGTGTGTGCAGCTCAGAAGTTTCGCGTGCACTAGTCTAGTGAGTGAGCTTTATGTTTGGAGGCTGGTGAACCTAGATACAACATATCAGTGCTGCAATACTAAGAATGTAAATGTATTATTAAGAAAATTTAATGAAAATACATTGATGCAGTTGATCGACCACGTAAAATAGAATTGGAGGCTTGAACTCCACTTGTTGAAGTTAAGGGGGTTCAGTTAAAGGGGCTTAAACCCAAAAAGGCATATTATATTATTATTTCTTACAAAGTGTAAAGTTAGGATATATTATTTTATCCTAAGTCCTAAGGAGGGGACAAGTGGTAGAAGGCAGTTCTCAACATGACAAGTGTCCAGTTGGGGACATGTTGTGGACTGAAGGCAGTTCTCAACCTAACAGGTGTCATGTTGGGAACATGCAGTCAAATGGTTTCGACTTGGTCCATTCTAGTCTTCTATCCTCAAGGGGGGGGGATCATTGGAGGATCATGAGTTGTGATCTGTAGCTGACTGGGTTGGTATAGAGCCGATCGTGATTATCATTGAACCCGATAGTTACTGTGACCAACATGTCGATTAATGTCACATATAGTTGTATATGGTTTATCTTGGACAACTAGATTGAAGAGGCAGGTTGTCAGGCCCATGGGAGATTACATTCTCTCCAGGTGAGAGAATTGCTGGGAATTATTTGCTAAGGTGTCAAACTGCAAGGACAGGGCTCTGAGACTTCATGTCCAACTTGTTGTTGAAGCCTTGGAAGGGAAGTGGGGAAGCTGAAGGACTGTTGATAAGAGAAGGGGCACACTTCCTAGGGTGGGAGAGGCATGTGGGGAATGAGAGACTGTAGGCTATTAGTGTGAATTGGCATTTGTGACAAACTTTCCTGTAATCGAGTCACTCGTGACTGAGTTACCTGTGACCGAGTCCCTGTTGAGTGAGAGACTTTAGCTTGGTTGGGAACCCTTACCCAAGTGGAGTTTAGTGCCAGCTTGGGGGTGACCCACTGTTGAGATTTATGAACAGTGCAGTCTAAGGATAGAAGGAACGTGGAAGCTCTGCTCGCAGTTGGTGTCTTTATTGCAAAGATAAGTGCCAAATTGTGTGTTAAATCATGGTTGTAGTAATATTTATGCAACTATTGTCATGGGTTTATGTTATTTATACTGCATATGTAATTATGTTGTAATTGTGTATAATTCTGTTATGAAAATGTATGTATTCATGTATTGCATAATATTTACATGTTTTAATTAGTGACAGAGATGTGTCGAAGCAATTCGGTGGAATTGTTGGTAAATTGGTATCAGAGCTGATTACAAGAGAAGTTTGAGTGACATGACTCGACCTGGGTGGTCGCGTGCATTACAAATTGGTATCAGAGGAAGAAAGTTTTAAGTGGCAATTTCCAAGTGGGTGGTTGGGGGTGTTACAAATTGGTATCAAAGCCCAGTTTTCAACACTGAGCCTGGATGGGCCGAGTTAACATCGTGATGAACTAGGATTTTGCATAGAATTGAATTCAAAAGTGGTTGAATTCCAGTTACAGTACGTCTATAACGGAAATTTGAAGCACTTGAGTGAAATTGGGTAAAAGCCCCAATTTTTGTTCCTAAAATTCCTGAAGAATTTAGGAAATTTGGTTAAGTGAAGAGGTATTCCTTATTTTAATCCTTGTTTAAGGAAATTCATATAGGAATTGATCAAATTCGAAGTAACAGAGAAACCCCGACTGATTGAGCTGAATTGTTTGAATAAGATTCGCAATTCATGAAGGGATTTGATAAAAAAAAATTGTGCACTGGAAATGTCAATCAGTGGCGCACACAAGAATTTGTTGTTGTAGAGGTTGAATTTGAATGTACGGGAGTGAAGTTGAACAAATTTCATGATTGCAGAACATCCATGGTGGAAATTGGTTGAGAATCGCAAAAGCCCCAATTTCTATAGTGAAAATTATGGAAAAATCAATTAAGTGTCGAGAGCAATGTGCACGCTAAGTAGTAATGGTGCGCAAAAGAAGAAGATGCACGGATGGGTGCATTAAAAATTGAGTATTGCACTGTGTGGAGTTAGTGGCATGGAGAAGTGATGTTGTGAAGGTGTGCGCGCTAAACATTGGCATTGTGTAAAAAAGAAGGGTGTACAAGATATGTACACTAAGTTTTGGTACTACACTGTGTATAATTGGTGGCATGCATGGGAAATAAGTGAGTGGTAAAGTGCGCTAAGTTGGCATCGCAAAGTGCATAGTTTGTGGCGCACAAGTAATAATGTGATGCGCAAAAAAACGAGAGTTTGAAGTATAGTAGAGCGCAATTTGAATCTGAGGATGTGTGCGTAGTATAAATACATTAAAAACCTGGTACAATGTAGTGTAGTGCTTGTAGTACGCACATAGTTTTGGTGCGCGACACAGAAGTTGTTCTCAAGGAATATAGGTGAGTGACAAAAATGTATGCACACAAGATAGTAGTGCGCGATGTCCGCGCTACGTTTTAGCATGGTGTATCTAAAAATTGGTGCATGTTAGTAATTGGGAAGTAGTGCACGCGAAGTTGATTGGGAAGTTAACTTCCTAGGAAATCAAAAGAAATAATTATGAATGTTGTATGAAAACAAATTTGTACATCATTTCATAATTTGATTAAATTGTCTAGCCTAACAAATTTTGTTGGTTGTAGGTTTTGCAGAGTTAACACCATTATATCATAGTAGGATCAACAAAAGTTTAGAATCATGGAAGATGTGCAGAGAATTTACAGCCATGAAGAAGAGATCAGAGGGATGCATGTTCATACGAGTAATGAAGGTACAGATTCAAATGGACATGGTGAAGGTAAGGAAGAAAGCATGAACTTGGTGGAAACCATAAAAAGTTTGCAAAGGAATGCCCTGAGTCATAAAGCTAACAATGAGAGGCTTATGAAAGCCAAGGAGCAACAAGAAGACTTCAACATCAAGTTGATGCAGAGCTTGGACAAAATATAGAGGAAGATGGATAAGCAGACTGAGTCAAGCATATCTGGGAGCCATAAGTCTCATGATAAGAGGGGAAGATTAGTGCGCAATAGAAGTACTGGCATACAACACCATCACTCTCCAATGCATTCCACTAGAAGAGCATGCAGTAGGTCAAGTCCTGTCAAGAAACCTAAGAAGAATGGGGTGGATGAACTTTAGGGACAAATGAACAAAATCAATCCTCCTACCTTCGATGGGGAACATAAGAAGAATTAGGATGTTGAGACATGGTTGTTGAATATGAGAAAGTATTTTCAATTGCATAACTAATCTTCACATGCAAAAGGTATAATTTCTATTTATCATCACAAAGGAAAAGCATTAATGTGGTGGGACTAATATGTGCAGGTGCAACACATTGATGAGAAGAAGGTGACTTGGAGAGAGTTCAAGAGGTATTTTCAAAGGAAATGCTTGACTAAGAGATATTATGATAAGAAAATGAAGGAATTCTTTGAACGTAAGCTTGGAAGTATGACCATAGATGAGTATGAAAGGAGGTTTTTAGAGTTGTTGAAATACGTTTCCTTCATCAAAGATGAACAAGTTAAAATTCAGATATATTTGAGTGGGATGCCATCATTTATCAGTGACAATATACAATATGATGACCCCAAAACATTGGAGGAAACATTAAGAAGGGTTGAGTGCCTTTATGATCAGAAAAGAGGGAAAGCAATTTACCAGAAAGCTTGGGAAGAAAAGAAGAAAAGCAAGATGGAACAGAGGAAGAAGGGGAATAAGCCACCTTTCTTCAGAAATAACTATCAGGAGCAACCAACTACCAAGGAATCCAGAATGACAGATCCATTGGGGCAAAGGCCAAGGAAAAAACCTATTCAATGTTGGGGTTATGAGGGAGATCATATGTACATAGAAGATTGCCCTCACAAAAGAAAAAGAGTGAGGATTGTTCACAGTGCACGGCAAGCTAAAACAATAGAGGACATGGGAAGAAGTGCACCTAAGATCTATGCATCCTTGGACAACAAGCAAGCTGCATTCCAATCACATATGATAAGTAGAATGTATTATCAATAATCATCCCTTTGCTATTTTAATTGATTCAGGAGCTAGTCATAGTTATCTAGATCCTAGGATGATGGTAAGGTTTCAATTGCCAAGAATCAAGCTTGGAAAACCTTGGATGGTAAAACTAGCCACAAGAGCTAAAAGAAAGATTAATTAGATGGTTAAGGCATGTCTAGTGAACATGAATGGATTGAATACCAACGCAGATTTGAACATCATACCTTAGGTTCTTATGACTGCTGAATTGGCATGTATTGGTTGGACCAACATCATGTTGTCCTAGATTGTTACAACAAAGCATTTACTTGCTTGGATGAGGAAGGCAACTTAAGGATAGTACAAGGGATTTCTAGAGCAGTAACTGTTAGAGAAATCTCAGCCTTGCAACTAAAGAAGAGTTACAGAAAAGGGTGCCAAATATTTGCTACGTAGATGGAAGAGACACCTAAATATAAGGTGTCAAATATTGAAGATTGTGTTGTCCTGAAAGAGTTTGAATATGTATTCAAGGAGATACCAGGATTACCACCTAAAAGAGATATTGAATTCTCTATCAATATGATGCCTGGAGTAGCTCCAGTATCCAAGACTCCTTATAGGATGAGTACACCTGAACTGAAGGAATTATAAACGTAACTTGAAGAGCTTCTGAAGAAGGGGTATATATGCCCAAGTGTGTCGCCTTGGGGTGTCCCAGTACTATTTGTGAAGAAAAAGGATGGAACTTTGAGACTTTGTATTGACTTTAGACAATTGAACAAAATAATTGTGAAGAACAAGTATCCTTTTCCAAGGATAGATGACCTTTTTTATCAGTTGAAATATGCAAAGATATTCTCTAAGATTGATCTTAGATCGGGCTATCACCATGTAATAATTAAAGAAGAAGAAATTAGCAAGATTGCTTTCAGAGCAAAGTAAGGCCATTCATGTGTCTCATGAATGGTGTATTCAGGAATTACTTGGAAACGTTTGGCATTGTCTTCTTGGATGACATTTTGATATATTCTAAATCTGAAGAAGAGCATGAGAAACACTTGAGAATGGTGTTATAGATATTGAGGGAACATAAGTTATATGCCAAGTTGAGCAAGTGCTCATTTTACTAGAAGCAAATCCATTACTTGGGCCATATCATCTCCAAGGAGAGGATATCAGTGGATCCAGACAAGATAATGACCATAGAAATTTGGCCAACACCAAGAAATGTCTCAGAAGTGAGGTCATTCATAGGCCTTGCAAGCTTCTACAGAAGATTTATTGAAGGATTCTCAAAGATTTCACATCCAATCACTTCTTTGCAAGAGAAGGATGTGAAGTTTGAGTGGACACAAGATTGTGAAAGGAGCTTTCAACACTTGAAGCATTTATTAACAAGTGCTCCAATATTGAGGATTGTTGATTCAACTGAATACTATGTTGTATGCACTAATGCATGTAAAGAAGGACTGAGTGGAGTCCTTAGTCAGAATGGGTATGTAGTATGTTGTGAATCAAGGAAGTTGAAGGAGCATGAAATACACTGTGTAACTCATGATTTGGAGTTGGCAGCCATAGTGCATGCCTTGAAGATGTGGGGACATTACATCATGGGGAAAAGGTTTGAGTTGAGGACAGACCATACTGGTTTGAAATACTTGTTTCGACAACCAACTCTAAATGTTAGGCGAAGCAGGTGGTTAAATTTGCTCAATGAATATGACTTTGGTTAAAAACACATCAAAGGTAAAGAGAACAATGTGGTTGATGCACTCAGCAGGAGGGTGCATGAGATGCATGCTACAACTGTTAGCAAGTATCCATCGGATTTGAAGGATAGAATCCTAGAAGCTGCCAAATCAGATCAGAAATACATGGAGGCAAAGGAAAAACTTCATCAAGGTAACTTACAACAGAAAGTTGAAAACTATAAGATGGAAGATGGTGAAATTCTCAGACACAAAGACAAAATTTGTGTGCCAAATTCTCAGAAATTGAAGGACCTGATATTGGGATAAACGCATAATGTATCTTATGTTGGACACCCAGGTTACCAGAAAATGTTTGCAACTTTCAAGAGCCAATATTATTGGTCGAGCATGAAGAAATAATTTGTTGAGTTTATTTCCAAGTGTTTGGCATGCCAAAAGGTCAAGGTTGATCATAGACACCCAACTGGTTTGCTACATACATTGTCCATTCCTGAGTGGAAGTGGGAAGTGGTAACCATAGATTTTATCACTAAACTACCCAAAACTAACAAGCAGCGTGATTCTATCATGGTAGTTGTGGACAAGCTTACCGAAGTTGCCCATTTTATTCTAGTAAAGCTTACTCAGAAGGAAGCTAACATAGTTGATATCTATCTAAGAGAAATAGCTCGATTACATGGAATGCCCAAGACAAGACAATTGTGTCAGACAGATATCCAAAATTCATGTCAAAATTTTGGAAAGTGTTGTTCAAGGGATTTGGAACAAATTTTCATTTTAACACAGCGTATCATCGAGAGTCAGATGGGCAAACGGAAAGGCTGAATCAAGTAATAGAATAAATGCTAAGAATGTATGTCATGGATAAACCAGCCAAATGGGAGGATTATCTACACTTGGTAGAGTTTGCTTACAACAATGGGTACCAAGAATCCCTGAAGATGCGCCATGTTATCCCCTAGCCTATGGATTACTAAGGAGATCATGTCTCGAGGCCCACAGGTCCTAGACATGGAGTACCGAGAGCCAAACGACTTGAGCATGGCCCCAAAGGGCCCCTCATTTTTTTAGTGCAGTCCACATATCACCAGTAGCAGTATCCATTACACCAACCTGGTTCTGAAGTAGCGATGAGTCTTGCTCCATGAGATAATGAGTCTGGGTATCATGGTATGTATCACTTTGATTTTTGAAGAACTTAAATATGGTGTATTGAATCCTTCTTCAATTTCATGACGTTTGCTTGGAAATTATGCTCTTTGCCTTGTTCATACCTAGAAGGGTGACATGGTTCCCTAGTAAGTTGATTTCCCTTTAGGATGGGTTACTACTGGGTGGATCTGTCAAAATTCATCGTATGTTCCCTCCATACTTACCACTTTCCATGTTCATTCCTTTCATCTCCCCTATCCTTGTCTGGGCATTGGGATTGGCTACACTAGGAGGGGTTGTACCTTACCTCATGGGAATAAGGGGCTAAAGGCCTAGAGGGTAAAAGTAGTTGGAAAGAGTTAAAAGATAATGTTGAAACCTTCGACATGCTTCACCCCGGGATCCCCAAGAAAGAAATGAAAAGCTTCTCAATAAGAAAAGGGGACCCATAATATAACATAAACACTCAAGGTACTATTTGATGGATAGGAGGTCTCATCATGAGCTGACCTATTATGACCATGGGCGTGTAGCGGTATGACACTATCGTCTATTTGGTCACCAAGCCAGGGTAGTGGCTCTTGGTGGCATAACCAAGAGAAAGGGGGTCTCATCACAAGCCAACCTTCTCATTTCTGTGAAATGTTTGTGGATAACGTTGTTACCTCTAGTCATCAAGCCATGACAGTGGCCCTCAACTATTTCCTTGAAGCACTAGAGAAAAATATCAAAAGAAATAAAGCTAAGAGTAAAAGGCAATGAATGGGCTAGGAAACAATTGTATTTATGACAAGGTGCAACTCTCCCTCTACAAAGGCATCCACAGGTAAGACTTTGCATTTCCCTGTTATTAAATGCACCCCATGCCACCTCATACACTTACATGACTTATACTATATCCCACCTGGGAAACACCCCAAACTTAAGAGAGGTTAGCCCAATAGGACACCCTGAGACCTTCTCCAAACCTAACTTGTCAAATTGGATAATGTCTTTGAGAATTTGTCTGGGTTAAGGGGGGTTTGGTGCACATGTTTGGGTAATTTAAGTATTGGATGTGATTTACATGTTATGATCCCTATGACTAATGAACCCCCAAGAGGGCATACTTGTTGTAATTGCAGGACTTTGCCTGGTGGAAAGGTACACATGAGGGAATGATTATTTTGGGCCTTCATTGGGGCTTAAATCCCACAGATGGATGTTGAAACCCCAACCAGGGGTAAGAAGAAATTGAAAAACTTGCACCGGAAGAAAGAAGGACATTTCCTTTGGAGGCACCCTGGAAGACCTAGACCCAGGGGACCTTTCTCTTCCCACATGGACGTTAGCCCTTGAGGGCCCTAGACGTCATCATCTATACCCTATACTCCATCCAGAACTGGTCTTGTCATCTTGGACGAAATTTATGAGACATTGGCACATGTGGGTAGGGTTTCATGCCTTTGAAGGCCCAACGTTTCACCTTCCCTGCCTAGTGTTCCATACTTGGGGCTCAACATAACCCTATAGGGTTATGACATCACCCCTGGAGTGATTCTTAGATGCAAATTAATTTTTATTTTTCCAGATTTAATTTGTGTAAAAAACTAGCCAGGCCAACCCAGTAATTATGAACTGAAATTAATTTTAGGTTAAATTTTGTATAAATAAATAGAAAGTGACATTCATTTTCATCACAACTTTTCATTCAAGACAAGAGGTCTAAAATTTGCGCCCTATTAGGGTTATTGGCTTAAATTGTGAGGTGCCACTCTTGTTTAAGGATGGTTTTTTCGACTTGGATCAATTTTGGAACTTTTATGGTGATCTTGCATGGTATTCTCATGATTGTTCTTGGTGCAAGTAAATGAAATTTGCATTTTGTCGTTTATTGAATGTTTTTATTTATTCATACAATATTATGAAATTGCATCGTGTATTTAATGTTTGAAGTAAGAAACTTAAGTTGTTACTTTCTTACTTTTCATTTGCCAAGATTTTCATTAATTGATCTAGTAACTAGTGAAACCCTAGAGCCCTAAATTGCTAGCACTGTAAGGGTTTGGACTTAGTAATTATTGCATACATTTTACTCCATAAAAATCCTAAGGATAGCAAGGTGCTAGGGCCTAGAATTGCCTACACCCTAGCATCTTGTCTCTTGAGGTCAAATCCTAGGAGGACTTAAGTTACTACTTCTCATATGTTTTTTCCCTCTTAGACTTTTGTGCATCATTATCATTAATTTGCAGCCTTAGAAGAAGTTGTCCCCCTTGAATCCATTACCCTTGAAGGAACTAGTCCTCTTCTTTTATTTCTTGACAAGACTCAATTCAAACTCTTTTACTTTTTCACTTCATACTCTACTAATTTGCTAACCTAGTCTAGAAATACTAACAACTAATTTGGTGTTATCATAATCATTGCTACAACTATCATTTTGCAGCTTATATCATCCTATTAACCATCTAAGTCATCCCAGAATTTGTATGAGGCAAGATACTATCAATGAGTGTTAAAGTGTGTGTTCAATTGTCTTTCTAGAGTACAAATTTTGAAGTTGTTACCGTTGTCATAGTTGTTGTTGCATCCACTATTGCAGCTTCTAACAACCCTAAATTCATCCATAAAACCATTGGGCACTTGTACTAAGCAAGCCATAATCATTGGATATTGAAGTAATGTCTTATTGCTTTATTATAGCGCTCTTTCTGAAGTGGTTTCCATTGTTGTCATCATCGTTAATTAATTTTGTTATAAATGTTTGGACGACATTTATGAGACATTGGCACATGTGGGCAAGGTTTCAGGCCTTTGAAGGCTCAATGTTTCACCTTCCTTGCCCAATGTTTCATACTTGGGGTTCAACGTCACCCTTGGAGTGATTCCTAGATGCAAACTAATTTTATTTTGTCCAGATTTAATTTGTGTAAAAAAATGGCTAGGTTGGCCCAATAATTATTAACTGAAATTAATTTTAGGTTAAATTTTGTATAAATAAGTAGAAAGTGACATTCATTTTCATCAAAACTTGTCATTTGAGACAAGAGGCCTAAAATTTGTGCCCTATTAGGGTTATTGTCTGAAATTGTGAGGCACCACTCTTGTTTAAGGATGATGTTTTCAACTTGGATCAATTTTGGAAGTTTTATGGTGATCTTGCATGGTATTCTCATGATTATTCTTGGTGCAAGTAAGTGAAATCTGCATTTTGTCGTCTATTGAATGTTTTATTGTATGGTTTTATTTGTTGATACAATATTATGAAATTGCATGGTGTATTTAATGCTTGAAGTAAGAAACTTAAGTTGCTATGCCAAGCTTTTCATTAATTGATCTAGTAACTAGTGAAACACTAGAGCCCTAAATTGCTAGCATTGTAAGGGTTTGGACTTAGTTATTGTTGTATAAGTTTTACTCCATAAAACTCCTAAGGAGAGCAAGGCATTAGGGCCTAGAATTGTCTACACCCTAGCATCTTGTCTCTTGAGGTCAAATCCTAGGAGGACTTAAGTTACTACTTCTCCTATGCTTTTTCCCTCTTAGAATTTTGTGCATCATTATCATTAATTTGTAGCCTTAGATGAAGTTGTCCCCCTTGACTCCATTACCCTTGAAGGCACTAGTCCTCTTCTCTTATTTCTTGACAAGACTCAACTCAAACTCTTTCACTTTTTCATTTCATACTCTACTAATTTGTTAACCTAGTCTAGAAATACTAACAACTAGTTTGTTGTTGTCATAATATTGCTACAACTATCATTTTGCATCTTATATCAACCTATTAACCATCTAAGTCATCCCAGAATTTGTATGAGGAAAGGTACTATAAATAAGTGTTAAAGTGTATGTTCAATTGTCTTGCTAGAGTGTAAATTTTGAAGTTGTTACCGTTGTCATAGTTGTTGTTGCATCCACTATTGCAGCTTCTAACAACCCTAAATTAATCCATAAAACCATTGGTCACTTGTACTAAGCAAACCATAATAATTGGATATTGAAGTAATGTCTTATTGCTTTATTATAGTGTTTTTTTCTGAAGTGGTTTCCATTGTTGTCATCATCGTTAATTACTGTTGTTATAAATGTTTGGATAACCATTAAAGTCATCCATTGACTTGTATTTATCTTGAAAAGTGTGAGTGACAAACCATTATCAAGTTTGCAAGACTATTGTATCTCTTCCTTGTCATCATAACTTGCACCTTTCAAGATACATTGTTGCTACTGTAATCTCACTTTCATTGTATAGTAATTTGTTCAGGCAACACATAATTTGTTTAAGAAATCGTTGATTATAAATGTTGCTACTAAAGTTTGATGTTTCATTGGTAAAGGGTAGGTACAAACCCATTCTCATTTCCCCTTTGTCCTTTTAAACATCACCAAAGTGACTTCTTCTGTGGAGTGACCTAGAGAGAGTGGTGGGTTTTCACCATATCTTTTTTCCTTTCATCAACCTGCTAGGTCCTGGGACGTCTCCCTTGGAGTGAGGCTTTCCTCCTCCTAAAGAGAAAGAGGTACTCTATTGGGGTGAGTGATAGGTTTACCTATGTGTTACGTCAATCTAGGCCTACTTGCCTTTAGGCTTTGGGCAAGTGTAGATTGTGTGATAACAAACCCATTTGAAACACTCTATGGTAGAAGATGCAACACAACAATCAGTTGGGATAATCCAGCAGACCACGTAGTAGTTGGGCAAGAACTACTCAGGGAAATGGAAGAGTAGATGGTAAAGATAAAACATAATTTAAAGGTTGTGAATGACATGCAAAAAAATTATGTGGATAAGGGCATAACTCACAGGGAATTTACTGTGGGTGATCATGTTTTTCTTATAGTAAAGGCCAATAGAAGTTCCCTGAGATTGGGAAATTTCTCAAAGTTGGCAGTGCGGTTTCGTAGGGTATTTGAAATCTTGGAAACGATTGGACTTGGAGAAGTATAAATAAGAGAGAAAGGGTCTCTTATGGTGAGAATCTCTTAAGCATATTGAATATCTATTTTTAGTGAAATATTCATTGCAGGTACTCATGGATGGTTCAGAAGTTCTATAATTTTGAGATTTGATGACGAAAGTTTTAGAGGTTCAAAACACCCTAGTTTTCTGAAGTTGTACGCGGGCTGCAGTGGGCCAGGGCGCGTACATACGCAAGATGAAGAAGGCCAGGGAGCGTATATTTTAAAAGGAAAATAAAATCTTGAGTAGATGCTAGTCCTAGGTTCCTGAAGTCTGAAGCAAGTTCCCAGGATATCATTCTACTGGTTCAAATCTATTACAAAATTTCTGGTATGGTTATATGTTGTCAAGATACTTAGATTTACCCATAATATGGTGAATGCTTGAAGCATTCTTTGTATGGTTGTTATGATGGTTGGATTTGGTAGATGTTGGCTGGTTGGTTGAGTGATTTTGTTCCGATATAGTTGAGGGATATCTATGTTGTATAATGGTGTATGCATAAGGAACATGCATAGGTTGTTGGATGGTATAGATTTGTTTGTGGTTGATGATGGTACAGGTTGGGTAGTGACATGCTTGTTACAGTGACAGGTCACAGGTGGATGTGACAGAGGAAGCAAGGGTCTGAAGGGAAGAAGTTGTGAAGTTTCAGAAACCCTAACTTTCTGAAAGTGTACGCAGGATGGTAGTGGAAGAGGTCACGTACATACACGTGTTGCAGTATAAACATGTGATATACATACGCATGTTGCAGTATAGACAAGTTGCATACCTGATGACATATTGTATTCTATATACAAGTTAGGTGTTGTACTTGAGGGTTGGATTCCTCTTCTCAATTGGTGTTGAGGTCTGTAGGCTGGGTTATGCATTGAGAGTTGGTGATCTCTTTGAGCTGGTGCTCTTTTTAGTTGATGTTGATAAACCATCAAGATTGTATTCTCCTGTAACACATAATACAAAAGCTTACATATATATATATCTGGTGTCTTTTTTGTTTTTTATGGTGATGGTTTATTGTTGAGATATGTTGTTGAGATATGTTTACATGCAGAAAACTAGTTGTGAATGGAAGTAATGAATACTGATGATTGAAGTTATTGATAACTAAAGTTTTGTAAGAAGTGTAAAAATATTCCTACACTAATTACAATAAATTATCGGTACAAAAAGATAAGAGCGAATGCTTCAAATCTATAATATTATTACTCACATTAAAGAAAATACAATCTCCAGAGATCTCACGCGATGGTTCAACCTCTTATCATTTAAGAACTTTAATTACAATCCTTCCAAGATATTTATATGATATGCCATCTTTGAATTCAAAATCACTTCAAAAGTGTGCACTAGGGCGTTGAGTTGTTCTCCACTTGCATGTTGATGACGATGATCCTGCATCATACTCCTCTGGACAAAAATTCATGGACTCATGTCCATGAGCTCCTGCACTAATTTTCCATGCTTCTAAATATTTGCTTCACTTACCCAACTAGAATCTTCTATTGGGTGTCCCTTCCACTTTACCAAATATTCAAAATAAGTCTTCTTACTGGTCTTCTTACCAATCCTCCGATCTATGATCTCCTCCATCTGCGACTTTTATGCTATAGGCATATGTTTCTCCCACTAGATCTCTTTTTTATCTTTTGATCCTCTTGTGTTGTCTTCTCTGTAAGGGTACATGTTTGAAATGTTGAATACGAGCGATATACCCACATCCTCTAGGAGCTCTATCTCATAAGCATTGGCATCAAATTTCCTTAAGATCTTGTACGGTCCTATCTTCTTCAACTTCAGTTTGTTATATGTTCCCTTTGGGAACCTTTCCTTCCTGAGATATGCTAGAACTTAATCTCCCACTTCAAATTGAAGTTCTCTCCTATGTTGATCAACTATGCATTTATATTCGCTGTTGTTGTTCTGCAACTACTCTTTGATATGATTATGAAGCCTTTGCATCTTTGCAATGAAGTCTTATGCTCCAACGCTTTTGAATTCATTCTGCTCCAAATCTCTCAACCCTGATACTCCTCTTGGCTTCATTCCATATACTATCTAGAATGGAATATTTTTTATACTCCTGTTTGGTGATTCATTGTATGTAAACTCTATTTGTGACAAATTTGATCCCACTGGCTATGATGTTCAGTGACCAGAATCCTCCGCAAATTTCCTAAACTTTGATTTATCACCTCAGTCTATCCATCTATTTGAGGGTGATATGTTGAATTGAAGGATAGTTTCATCCCCAATTTCTTCCACAATGTCCTCCAAAAATGACCAACAAATTTAGTGTCCCTATCCAAGACAATACTCTTGGGCAACCCATGAAGTCTCACAACTTCCTTGAAAAAAATATTTGCAATGTGTGTTGCATTATTAGTTTTCTGGCATAGGATAAAGTGTACCATCTTTGAGAATCTATTGTTCGACAACACAGGTATT
>CBVK0100154676.1:0-27257 GCA_900067695.1 Picea abies
GATATCCGAAAATTTGTTTATAAGGTAAAAATTTAAGTTCTGTTTCAACATAGGCTCCAACTGGGGACCTCGTTTCCTTGCGGGACGAGGAGAACATGCAGACTTAGTGCCTTCATTGGGTAATGGGGTCAGAAGTTTATTGTCGATAAACTGTCAAAACGTAAGAACATAGGATACAAAGAGTTTGGGAAAATCTTTTTCAGCTCGTCACGTTATTGAAAATCAAAATATGGTCTCTTTCCAAATTTTTCTTTCCTTTTCAAGACTGAATTCGTTATTGAGACGTTTTTAGGATAGATTTTTAGAAATTTAACAGTTTGTGGAACCTTCCAGCTTGCATCAATTGAAACAGAAATCATCAAAATAAAACTGGGAACTCTATTTGACTTCGGATGAATATCCAGTTTTCGAAAAAATGATAGCTAGAATATATTATGTATAAGTGTGACAGCCTTACAGATACCTCAGACATTGCTTCACTACCAGCAGGCCTGTTCAGTACCTCGGTGAAGTTATCTTTTTATATTTTCAGACAAGGGCAATCATTTAAATGAATTTCCTTTCATCGTCTTTATGACTAGATGGGGGCAATCAGTCACGAATTTCCTTTCACCATCTGCCTTATACTTGGCTCATATTTCTGAAGCGGGGGCAATCAGTGATATTTAATATCAGGGTTGGTGTTTTTCTTTGGCTCGCAGATTGTTTGTCTGCAACCTTAGGGTTTTCCTCATTCGTATCATTTCTAGACAGAATCTTTTTTACTGGAGCGTTGGGAAGGTTTTTACTTCTGGACCTTAAGTTATATCTTCCTTGCAGATCAGCAATGATGTCATCTGCAACGGTCTGATATACGTGATCATCAGTTGTATCAACGGTAGTTAGACTTTCAGATTTATTTTCTTCTACCAACGATGACTCATAATCTTGTCTAGATATAAAGGGGTATCCATTATCGTCGCCGAAACAGTCGATCTCTTCCTCTAACTGTTCAAATTCACCGAAGTCCTCTCCTCCGATGTAATCTTCGGTTTTAAACGGAGCTTGGACCTTCTGATCTTCATTTTTTACAGTTCTATGCGGTCCTTGCGGCTCAGGGTTTTTTCGAAAATCCTTTCTGGGAAAATTATCCCTTCTGGGTTTTTCTAGTTCCATCTTAGAGATTTTATTGGAAAGTTGCTGGATGACCCTAGACATCTCTTCTATCCTATCCCCGGCGGATTTCCCTGACCCCGAGGGTCCTGCTTTTTCTTTAAATTTTCGGTTTTCTTTGATTACGTTGTCTGTCTTCGCTTTCAACTTTCCGGATGCCATCATATTCGATTCAATTTCTACGGCATCATCTTGCATCTTTGGAAGATCTACTGACCGTCTCTCTCTAAGCAATAAAGCGAAATCAGGATCGAATGCCCCAGCAAAAGTTACTTTAGCCGTGGGTTGTGAGGGTTTTACTTCAGCTGGAATTTTGTTATATAGTTTGTTGAATCTCTGTATAAATTCCAATACGGATTCGGAGCCTTTCTTCTTCAGGGCTCCGAACTCTGTTAGATAATATAGGTGATCTTTCCTTTCACCCCATTGCCTGATGAATGCGTTTTCGAGTGCTTGATACGATCCCAAAGACCCGGCTGGCAATGATCTAAACCAAGTCCTCACTTGTCCTTCGAATGTTTGAACAAGTAGTCTGGAATAGACGTCTTCATGCTCTATTCCCAAAATGTCAGCAAACTGATCGAAGAAATTGATGTGTTCTTGAGCGGTTAGATCGCCTTCCCCTGTGAATTTAGGAAGGCTTTTCATGTAATTTTCGGGCAAATCATGAAGAACGGCAGGAAGTACTAAGGGCGCATATCTAGCGGCCACTTTAGCAAAAATTACAGGTGGAGGTACTTGATTTCCTCCACCTCCTCCACCTCCTCCAACATTTAACCCAGCCATATTTAGGTTTGGACTCGAAGGTGGGCTGGTGTTAGGGGAAGATCCTTGGACGATAGGGGATGAAACTTCTGGGAAAGAGAAAGAGTCAAAAGAAGGTGGCAACAAAAGCGATCGTTCGAAAGATGCAGAAGAATTTGAATTTACGAAGTCACGCTGAGCCGTATTCAAAACTGATAAAAGGTTTTGTTTAAATGATCTTCTAGATTTCAGGATTTTCTCCGGATTTGAGACTGGCGAAGTCTGTTGGTTATCCGGATTCCTTCTAGTGTTTTTTCGGCTACTAGCCAGTTTTTCGTTTTAGTGGAGTCGCCAAGTGAAAGATGGTTAGCCTTATAGGTTTTTCTGCTCTTGTTCACTATCAAGGACAGAAACTGTCAATGTCGTTATTTCCCAGGGAATTAATTCGTTACTTCGTTCCCCGGCAACGGCGCCAAAAAGATGTTGTTCCAGAGTTTCCATTCAACAAGCCCCTAAAAGCAAACTCATTTAAGACATTCATCAACCAAGATCAATCCCCAAACTCCCTCAAGGTAGACAAAGAATAAACATTAGGCTCAAATGGTAGAGGATTAGGCATTAGAATTGAAATTTTAGTAGGGGGGCATTTCCTTTCTATTGTAAAACAAAAAGTAAAGGGGGTTTGTTGTGGCCTTAACAAATAGTGACACACTGGAAGAACCAGTTATCTTTGTTAGTATAATTCAAGGTCCTTTACTTCAGATTTGAATTTTAAAGATAATCTCAACAAATTGCAAACAATTTTTCAATAATCATGGGTACCACAATGACGCCAAATTTATAAAATATATAACCCAATATTTCAAGTACTTGTTATCTAACACACCCTTTTCAAAGAGCTAATTAGTGAATTAAATACTTTGATTCACTGCATACTTCAGATTGACTTTGGTTTAACAATGGGTTTGTACTTTTTATAACAAACAAACATCTACATAAGTGTGTTTCTCATCTCTCTTTTCTCGGCATTTCTTCACTTTCAGCGAGCGTCCCTAACCCTGACGAAGTTCCCTCAATACCATACAAACATATCCCCTCTATCAGTGAGCATCCATAGCCCCGACAAGTTTACTTGTACTTCCCACACTATTAATAATGTTTTCAACTTCATTTTGTTTCAAAATATGCTCACCCTTGTAAATTTATATATAGATATGCATATGCAAATAGGGTGTGAAGGAAGCAAGGTGATACAAGAGTTGTTTTGATTTGTTAAGTAGGTGTTATGCATTTTATTTTAACCCACAAGTCTCCTAAAAATCATCACAGTATGAGCCATTTTATTAATATGAAGTGGATGGAGCTCAAAGAAAAGAGTAGATAGACATTTTATTGTACTTATGGATTATTATGGCATGCTCAATAGGCGCATGTGTTCTACCACAACTGTCAATTGATACCCACAGCTACGAACTTCATGAATTTTCACTCATATAGATAATCTCATGCATCTCATGACTTGCAAAAATTTATTTCAGTATGTGACCAGAATGGGACCAACCCCTCAATCAAATTTAAAGAGTAATCCTCAAGGCAAACTAAGAATTCAAATCATCTCAGGGGACATACCAACATTCAAATTAAAGGATAGAAGCAATATGTACACGAAGAAAGTAAGCACTAAAACCAAAGCCAATTCATGAAAAGAGAACTAAACTAAAAGAAGTCTAAAGCTAGAATGTCAGTCATCAAAAAATAATGAAAATTGTCTGAAAAATAAGAAGATAACCCAATAGAAAGTATTACATCTAGAGCAACAATAGAGTATGAATGATATGCACAAAGGTGTCATTATTCCAACACCAAGAATCCGGATAAGGGAAAAATATTTATTAAATAAAGTTTTCACACAAGATAAGACCCATCAAGAAAACATTTAGGACCATAAATTAGTAAGACTGCGATAAGAAGTGATCACAAAAATAGATATCCAACCAAGCTTCTGTTCCAACAAATTTGAGATTTTTTAGTGACAAAAAATTAGATAAATTTAAGAATTCATCTCTGATGGTATAAGAATATGAACTTAGTACCATGGTTGAAAAATTAATCAAAGAATGGAGTAAAATTATGTACAAATTAAAATAAATAAAGTGACTATACTAAACTAAAAGAAAAAATAAAAAACAATACTTTGTTAGTCATTGCAGATGTTGTTCCAGAGTTTGTGTTTTAAGGCTATAAAACACACCGTCTAGGCATCCAAGAAATGATAAAACTTTTTAGACAATGAGACAAGGAAAACTAGACCAGGGTCAGTTTCTCAACCGCCTCCGTCTCTCTTCCCTTTGTTCCTGGATAGTTATATCTCGTTCAATCACTGCCCACGATCGTTCTAACTCGATTCTGTTTGTAGCAGTT
Source organism: Picea abies (assembly GCA_900067695.1). NCBI lineage: Eukaryota > Viridiplantae > Streptophyta > Pinopsida > Pinales > Pinaceae > Picea > Picea abies. The sequence goes on from CBVK0100154676.1 coordinate 4,318, forward strand.
TGCAAGATAGTGTTGAATAAGTTCAATGCTATGCTAGTTTGATCTTGTAAACCGGGTTCTATGTTTGGTTGTCTCCCGTTTGGGACTGTCATGGGTGATTGATTGTTTTCTTTTTAATTTTTTAAAAGGTTTTGGTAAATTTGTTACTTCAGAACTTCTGGCAAGATACGGTAAGTTGATTTTAAAATTTAAACATAAAAATGGAGACACAAGTAAGGCTTTCTCCTGGTTCAGTGACGATCATCAAAATGTTTAACAAATGAAACACACATGAAGAAAAGAACATAGATATTCTAACAAAAGATCGTATTAAGGAACAGAGAGCTACATGTCTTGAAATCATTAAAACAACTCCAGAGGAAAGGCTGTAACCTACTCAACATCCAAACCAAATTTATACTATAAACAACAATTTGCATACAGTGTTAATTTGATTCATTTGCTAGAAATGCACAATAAGAGGAAAAATTTACAAAGCAACTAGAGAGGGACAGAATTATAGTCACTGAATAACAAGATCCAGAATCTCCTTGTGAATGCTATTCTTGATAAACTTTAAAATTGGTTCTACAAAATGATCTTGTTCCTCCAAAATTTCTGAAGCCACGTTTCAGCTTCACGAAATCATATTTATATGTTTCTGTACAAAATTTCAGTTGGCAACTACCAACTTCCTAATTCCTCGGTCACAATAGGTTAAATGCCAACCGTTTATAATTTATTACAAAATTCTAAAAGTAGAAATACTTATAAAGTTTTACTTCTGAGTAAAAAGACTTTCTTCGTTTGTTTTAGTTGCTTGAATGTGCTTTTCTAGAAACCTCACTAAAGCCTTGGGAACTTCGGGCATCTCGTTTGCTTCAAGGGAGAAGAAGCTTCTTTGCAATTCTGGCAATTGGTTTGTAATTGTCTTCTCTATGAACTTGATTCTTTCCAATCTCGAGCTGGGGCCGATCATCCATTTTTCGATTTCTGACATATCCACTGCTCCGACACTTGAGATCTCTGTTTTCTTCTTTTCAAGTTCTTCTCTTATTTTCAATTGCTGATGATTGATGTTGACTTCTCCTAATGACTCAGGCAGGTCGTTGGGTTCGGCCATTATTGAATTCTTTTCAACGGAATCAAAGATCTTTTGACAATTCTTTATGACTTCCTCAGTTACTCCTTTATATTCTTCCAACTTCGTTCCCCACACTTTCAACATCACATCTCCTTTCAACCGTTCTGGAATTGGCAACTTTTGTGACTGTCCAATATCTTCCTTTTGTAACACACTAATTATTCCTTGGAAAGAATCACTTACAATTTTGACTTCTATTTCTTTTGACACAGCTACGTCTAAAGATCTTTTAGACTCATTGAGATAATTCTGGATGGTCTCCAGATTGCAGAATACTCTTTGTTGCTCCTGTTGGATGTCAGCATATATTTCCATTGCTTTGGCTTTGAATTGATCTATTTCGATTACTTGGTTAGTAATCGAAATGATCTTGTCTTGCAGTAATTTATTCTCAATGCTCAGTGATTGAACCTGTTCTTGGGTGTTCTGGATCGTCTGCTTTTCTTCTGTTAAGCTTTCATTTAACTATTGTGTATCCTGGATATATTTAATTCTGGCTTGCTCTAGGTTCTTTTTCATTTCCCCTGCAATTTTGTTTTTCTCTTCTTTCAAGTTGCTCTGTAACTGTGTAATTTCTTGATTCTTCTGCTCTATTGTATTAATCAAGTTTTCTACAGAGTACATATTAGTTGATGCTATGGCGCCCATAGATCCTGCTAACTCTGTAGCGAATGCACTATTTTGCAGTTTTCTTCCATCGATAATAATTTTATGCTTCTTAACTGTCTTGTCGCCTACAGGATGTAATTCCTGCTTCAGCACAGCTCTGCGTTTCTTGCTGAAAAAGTAATCTGATGGGGGCAATTCATCTCTGGTGATTGGTTCCAGGTCACTCACGTATAGTGTTCCTTCGTGAGGATTCCCAAAAGTCGCTTGAAGCGGGGTTAATGACGTAATTGGACTGCCCAATTCCTGTGAAGCTGTTCCTCCGACGGTCTCGGGGATGTCATCGAAGTGCATTGGGTTTGCCTGAATTCCCTTTCCCTTTCCTGTATACGTTTCTTTGCTCTGAGACTCTTTTGTGTTCTGAGGGGGTACTTCAGAGTCTTTTGCTTTATCTGTATTACTCGCCTTCTGCTGTGTGGTGGTCCCAAAACCAGGTGGGGTAGTTTCTGATTCATGTTCTGACGTAGACGTTTCCCCCTGTAAAATCTTCGGAAGACATTGTCTTCTGTTTCTTTGGAATGATGCAAACCCCACCTGTGCATCAGGTGACAGGGTTTGCACTCTGTCTAGAACTTCATTATATGATTCGGTGTTTTTAAAAACATCATCGAAAAATGACTCCTCATGCTCATATGCTTTAAGCCCGCATTGTGCAACATGATCCTTGATAATCTGGTAGGGGTCGTGTTTCCTGTGTTCTATATCTACCAGTTTTATTTCGTTCAACAATTCTGCTTCGGCCTTGCAATGACCAAAATTAAGTAGGGCAAATTTTCCTAAATAGACAGGAAATTGTGGCCACATTTTCTTCTGTTGGATTTTTAATTCAATCCCGATGCCGCCATTTGCTAACGGGTATGCCACCTCTCTGCAGATTAGCCTGTCTGGGAGTAATTTGGGGAGTGCATGTGGTGAGACAGCACATCCGAAAACCCTGATATATGAGAAATGTTCTTCGATGAACCAGTCTGCAACTGTCTTCAGATTTTCTAATATAGTGTGTGAAATCCGGGGGGGTTCACATCCGAAGAGTATCCTGTGTAATGGGATAGCCACAAAATGACATATCTCGTAAAATTTGTTTTTAGCATTGTCCTCCCACAGAGTCGAGTGGTATATATGAACAGGTTCTGAGCAAGAGGGATTCCAGCTCCAGTTCATCAAGGGGAAAGGGGTTCTAAAACAAATAGCGTCTATTATGTAAGCTGACATATAAAAGGCCACAAACTGCCCCCTTTCTCTAGCTGTCCTGTAGCGGGTAACCTCTGTGGTAATGTTGTCTGACAAAATCTTGTGCCAATTGAAACTGTTTCCTTCTGAAACCTCTTCTAGGAGGGGTGTCCATTCCGCATTAAAGTGGTTTGAGTCCCTTTTTCCATACAGTCTACATAGCATCATCACCAGATATCTCATATAATCGTTCAGAGAAGCAGTAGCATATATTCCGTAGGTGTCGACCCTAAATTTGTTTTTATCTCTGACCCACTCTCTTATCATATCTAGGTATGACTGACCTCCTTCCTTGCATTCTTTCTGTTGAAATGCAACTAAAAATTCTGAATTTAAAGAGTGTTTATGGTTGGGTGGTAATTTATACATTACCTGGATATGTTCAGGCCTGAACGAGCTGGCAACCTCTCCTCTTTCGTTCAATATGCTTCTCGTCGGGACGTCTACTTTGTCGAGTGCCCATATGACCATATCGGTGTATGAGACTAGTCTCGGGCGCGCGGCAGCTTTATGAAGGCCGGTGCTGGCGATTTTTCGGAGGTAATTCTCCCCATCCTCGTCTGAATATGAGAGTTCCCCTTCCAATTTATCTGCAATGGTAGCCCATGACTTGATGTTGTGTATAACTCCTGCTGCGGTAGTGTCGGAGATGGTGTCGCTTTCTGGCTGTTCTTCGCCTCTCTTTGAAGTTTTTTTAGGCGCCATCACTATATGTCTAACAGCTCTGTCTTTAATATCCGAGTAGTGAGATTTCAAAACGAACCAGGGTGCTAATGATGCGGCTGCTCCAAGAATAAGATGCGCTCTGTGTCTTCTCGAGTTTCTGTAGCAGAGAAGAATGCAACTTCAGAATAATGCCTTTTTTAAAACGCTGTTTCGAATATATGACAGTTATTTTTGAAATCCTTTCATCTATTATGACATAAATGGAAAGATATGCCCAATAAATGCGTTTAATGCTCGTACCTGCGATTTCCTGATATTTTGAACGCGTAATAAACGCCTGTCGCATGTGTTATTATTTATAAAAATTTTGAAATTTCGGTCATCGGGGTTTCGGGACATTCGATGCTAAGAAAACAAACCATCGTAAAACCCCGATCGCCGAAGCTGCGATCTATTAGATTGGTTAATTGTTTTATTATCTTAATTAATCAGATTTATCTTTTCGGAGCTTTGTTAATCAAGAATTCGGGATTCGGGAAATCGGGGATCGGGAGATCGGGACTTCTGCTGTTGTGAAAGTTTCTATTTGCAAAAACGCGAATGACGATTTCCCGATGTGATTTATTAATTTTAATCACACTTAGCAGTAATTTGATTATCGCTAAACCTTTTTCCAAAATAAATTATGATCGGGGATCGGGAAATCGGAGAGAACGATGTTAAGCACATTTGTTCTTTCAAAACTGCGAAACGCGATTTCCCGATACGATTATTTCAAAGTTTAAAATTTATCTTAAAACGATAATCCAATTTAAGGTGTGTTAATTACGTATTAAAGATTCGGAAGATCAGCGGTCGGGATTTCGCGACTTAATATGCATTGAGACTTGTTATTACCAAACAGCGAACTCCGATATCCCGATACGATTTTAAGAAAATTTTAAGTTCTATTATTTAGGTTTATTCTAGGAATTATTTGGAAACGTATTTGGAACATCCATTGATTTAAGTTTCAACCATTATTTTCCAGAAAAATAAGTTTTAAGCAGATTTCAAATTTATTAGGTGTGGCAAGCTTTTGTCTAATATAGATTCGAAAATTACAAAGATCCCAGGATATCCGAAAATTTGTTTATAAGGTAAAAATTTAAGTTCTGTTTCAACAGCAGGAATAATTAATATTGAAAAATAGGCTTGTAGTTCTAGCAGCATGGGACATATCATGAGCATCATGAGCGGAAGCATTTCTAGTGAAAGCTTGGAAAGTAAGCCAAGGGCAATAATTATTCAAGAAATATTAACCATTTAACGTGAAGCCCAATAGAAAGACTCTCAGGGTAAAGATTTGAAATGAAGAACAAGCAGGATTATGAGAATTGATAGTCTAGTGAAATAAAATTTGCAGCACAATCCTCTAATCCAATTGTTTATTTAGTGAAACAAGAAAAAAAAATCGAGAACCTAGAAAAATGGGTTAATGGAGAAGTTTATTCAAAACAGATTTTCAAAAATCTAATTAAATGAAACATTCCACAAACCAATAAGCTCTCAATGTTTCTTGACATGAACAAGCCCTTTGCACACTTGAAAATAATGAGTTTTTTAACATTGAAAATTGGATAAGGAAAACTCAAACAATTTAATATGATAAGGCAAAGAGGGGATATCACAATTATGGAGGTCATGAAAGTAATCATGGAAAGGACCTCAAATATCAACTATATCAGAGACCAACATGTGAATGCATGAATGAGACTATATTTCTAATCAGTTGTTGAATTGGTGAGAATCTTGGTTGATTGAGTTGGTGTGTGCGTCATCCAGCGATGCCAGCTGCACTACAGCATCAAACCTGTTGTGCTTGTTTTTTCCACTTGTGTGAGCAAAAACAAAACACTTAACTACCTTGTTATACCAACAAGATAATACATACAATAATTAGTTGATTAGTGGATCAACTATGAAGTGAATAAGAAAACAAATAATAATAAAAATACAATTGAACTAAGCATGCATGAACTTCAAATGGAAACTCAAAATGGAACAAGGAATAACTACCAATGGAAAGTGGTCTTTGAATTGATAACACCTAGGAGAAATGCAGGGACCTATGAGTCCCCTCTTCCTCCTTTTGAGGGCCCTTGAGGTCCCTAATATAGAGTGTTATGTATTCTAACAATGGAGTGACATTGGTGAAGAATTACTTGCTAAAATTTTCAAGAGGTGAGAAGAATAGCACTTTCTATGGATGCAAGAATAGTTCTAGGAGAAATATGGATTCTCAAAAAAAATTCAACAGCATAAAAATACATCAAACTCTTGTTTTGTTTGCATTCTCCAAGCTTGTATTTGTAGGCTTCATGCAAGATTTTACATAACTAGTTCATAGTGTGAATAGGAGCCCTTTGGAGGTATCCCCTAGTCCATAAATGGCCCCAAGGATAGATTTCGGCCTAACTTGGGAATCTTTTCATGGTACACCTCGGGCTGGAAGTGGGTGAGGCCCAACCAAAATCATTAATGAGTCGTTTATGCATCCGAGTGGGTTTCTGTGGAGATAGTCGAGAAATTTGCACATATTTTTTTGTGTTAACCTGCGCAAGTGTGCACAAAAAACCTTTTAGGATATTGTGCATAAGCTCAAGTAACCATTTGTATATGTTTTTGACTTGTTGAATGAAGCCTGCTAATACTAGAGGCATGTCGGTTGGTATTTTTCACCGTTACTTTCTTTAACCATTGTCGGTATTGTTGTGAACGATAGTTTAGTGATAACAGATGCCCCATGATGTGTGAGGTTAGGAGCATGCATATAGCCAAAATACGTCATTGTTTCTTTTGTCTATGATGTCATTGTGTAGAAGAGTAGAAGACAATATAGAGGGGACTGTAAGGACAATTTGTTGGAGGGAGAGGGGAACATTATTCGAATTGTTTTTTTCTCCAAAAAGGATAAAAATATTTGTACAAACAAGGTGAGCATGCCCCATGCTCGTATCATGAAACCAAAAATGCATGATTGTAACTGAAAGATGTTGATGAAGTGGATATTTGCAACGCCCTCGGGGACGTTGATAATGATAGATTATGGTTCTAATGAGTGAATGGGAACTGAATCAAGGAATGAACAATTGTGTAATGTGTCAATGACTTGGAGGCATTGATGGCTTGCCAAATTTAGAGGTCTTCGACAACTACAAAAAACTGCAATGGTCTCATAGTAAGACCCACCATAACATGAAACTATGTTGGGGTCAAATGTTATGGGGGTCAACATTATCAAAAAGAAATGAAGACTCTTTATGTTCCGACCGAGACTCGTCATTGATAAAGGAATGCAAGTCAAGATATTGTCACCTTCCTAGAAACTTGTGATGACGTTGATAGGTAGGGAGGCGTGACTGCAATAAGCAAAGGGATCCTTGAAATCAATTGATCAAAATGGTATCAAGAACTGTACTAAGGAGAAATTGGATTAACTGGTAACGTGGACGAAGTTCATAATATATGGGACTCAATAACTTCCCTTGGTTGCAGTTGTGTTGAGCAGTGGCAGTAACCATAAAACATAATATGGAGTCGAGGGGACTACCAGATATTGGGTTAAACTACGTTGAATGGGTGAAACTGCAATGAATGTAGGATAGGTCAAAACATAGAGATCGGGGACAAAGGGGTCTTAGATACTTATGGTTTGGCCACTGAAAGTATATTTTTCAGATATGTCTATGAAAGGTGGATGCCCCAACCAAGGACGACGTGGGTTGCTTTGTGCCAGGTGAAAAACACCATCAGATGCAATGGAAAAAAATTATTTTACTTGTTGGAAATCAAAGAGTGATTTATGCAATTACCAAATGAATAAAGAATGATTGGGGTTAAGTATACACATACAAAAATGGGTTCCCCAATGGAAGATGGCTTGGCCTTCTTAGGGCACAATTTTTGTAAGAGTTGGTTGATTAAGGGTGGGGGGGGCATGGGTGGGTTTTTGTATTAGGGAGATGAATAGAGGATGAACTTGCAAATAGGCAAGTGATGTTGGATGATATGGAGGGCTAATGAAAATCAAAAGGTGCGTTTAATGTAACCAAAACAACATGATTTGGGAGTCCAATATGGAAAGGTTAGCAATATGATGAGAAGAAGCATTCTCAAAAGTGTAAAACTATCAGGACTCTCGATCCTAAGGGGTAAGAACAACATGAGTGTCATTTTTCCAAGGGAAACTATCTGTGGGATGAATCATGTGGGTGGGACTGTTACCAGTTGATAGTACCAAAAAATGAAATGGAGGTGGTGCTACCACAGATTTGGGTATGGTGATCCTAAAGGTGAATGTTAGAGGGTGTGACTAGAAAATGAAATTGTGCTAAGAGGGAATGCAGACTTGTCATTTTCAAACATGTACCTAAAGGGGCCATATGATGGTTTGAAGGGAATGGGATATAAATCTTCATAACAATTATCTACACACACAACCCAAATACTTGATGTGAAAAATATATGATGATAAAGAACATATGACAGTTATTTGATAAAAATAATATTAAGCATGTGTACTTGTGCTTGCGGCTAGGAGATGGCTCCCGAAGGCATATGAATGGCATACAAAACAGACGATACCAACGTGTAGATGAGAGTGTCAGGATCATGTTGTCGCAAACAGTGTGAAAAATAGAGCTCTCAGGCTTCTGTACGAGGGTTTGAAATTTTGGGAGGGGTTGTATATATGGGTGTGGGGCCCACAATGCTACCTCATTTGTACTTGCATTGGTGGAGATTTGGTAAGCTCGTTTGGATGCATTTGCAAACTTTGAGAGGTCACAGGGGATTCATATCAATGAGTAGGAGATATTGGTGAATAGTCAGTACCTCCTGTATTTTTCGAGTTTCATGTTTTTGGGATGGAAGTCGTACGACCCTCCGTATGGCCAAATTTATGAGTGGGGAATAGGAACTATGTGGGTGACTGGATTATACATGTACAAGCTTGTGTGGGTATAATTCGGTCTCTTGCGCACTCTGCACAGGAGGAATTGAAACATCTGCGCACAGGGTTGTGCGACTGTTGCAATTTCTCCTGCGCAATTGAGCGTGACTGTTTGGTGGGAATTCATGCAGCCTTGCGCGTCCATGAAGGAAATAGTCATGCAATATTGCGCGTCTGTGTGATGGGAATTTGCACGGTTAATGCGCGATTGTATGAGCTACATGCGCACAGACCTACGCGACTGTATTTGGGACTGTCACGCATGTCATGTATCAATTTGGTGTTCGACAATGGTTGGATCTAGTCTAGGCATTTATGTATAGAATTAGGCAAAGATATCTCTAAATTCTTGAAAGAGATCTTTGTAAGATTGAACTTCTTCAGGGGAGCATGCAACGTCGAGAGTGATATCTTCAATGATGTCAGGTTTGACAAGGGTGTTGATTTTGATTGTGGGAGATTTGTTGGCCATATTCTCTTCTTCAAAAGCATCAAGAGCGGGAATTGGGTTCTTGAACCAATTCAAATGTACTAGAGGGATGGAGTCTTTGGTTTCAATCGTATAGACATGGGTATCTATGCAGGGTTGAAATGATTCTTATAATAAGAAAAAATAACAGTGATGCATAGCATCCTAAGGAAAATCAGGTGTTGTCATGGCCTCTAAGATGTCTTTGTTTGATTGAAAAATGTATGAGAAGAATGGATATTCAAAGGTATAAATAGATACGAGTGGTGTGACAGCATCACTTGTTTGATCTAAGTTAGTTATGGTGTTGGCATATATGGAAGGTATAGAAGATGTAGAAGAATGAAAATAGCTTTTTGTCAGGCTAAGTGGACCGACGGTAGGTGGGGGAGGGACTTCACTAGACAAAATGCACCATATATCCATATATGTGTGTGGATCATGTTACTAGGGGAAGGAATAATATCATGAACAAGACTTACAGGTGAATTGGATGGGTTCGACGGGAAGTCTTTTCATCACCATGGTATTCGTATGGTTGGTGGGAGCAGAGGTACAAACTCTTGCTCTAAACACGAGGTGATGGGGTTACCCTAAAAGGGTAATGTATTATGGTTCTAAGGAAGTGATGTTTGAAGGGTTGTTCAAATATTTTGAAGGGTGGTCATGTGAAAACTCCGATATTCGATAATGAGCAGGCACATGTATGTAAAATGATCCATTGGTGGCACAATGCATAGGGGCATCTCATTCGGTCATTGACTGACATGGATATATAATATATCTCAGTATATTTAGCATCAGTGGGGGGTGCTTGAGGAGGCTCAAGCAAGGATGTTTGTTGTACTCCTACTAAGGTTTCCCAGAATTGAGGGAGAGCTAGACAATGATGAGTGTAATGGCCATATTTTGAGCATATGGCACTTGCAAAGTTATTGCGTAGAACCTTCCTGCATGATGAAGAAGGTTTTGTGGTAGTGGTTGTGGTCACAGCTACCGGGGTGGAAAGTAATGGTGGTGTCTTTGGAAGCTAAATTAGATTGTGTAATTCAAGCAGTGTAGGGAAAATATTGGTAGGGTGTCCAATTGTTGCACAAAGTGTGCATGGTGGTTGGCCCTGAGGCTGAGAGGTGGACACCTTCTTCTTCTTCTTGGTGCCCCCTTTGTTGGTATTTTTGTCCCCAACTGTGTGACCAATGGGAAGAGTTGGTGTTTGAACCATTGATTGCATGGGCAAAACCTCTGGTTGGGGTGGAAGGGATGAGAGCGATACCATAGATGGTGGCTCTAAATACCATATTGGAATGGAAATCATCATATTTGGCAAGGTGAGTGTAGTGGCGACCTAATAGGATGATATTCCTAATAATGGGTAGAAGAATGGTATTTGGGTTATGACCTGAGATACCATTTTCCAAATGGGTATTTTTCCAGTCATTGGTGAGTTTTTTTGAACGAGTGTCAATGTGGATGTGTCTGATGTAGGTTGAGATGTGTGTTCCTCATTTGGGGTTTCATCGTTGATTTCAACACCATCTTATGAGACTGCACGAACTTGAGCTAAAAATGTGGGAAGGGGGAAGGGTGGACTTGCCTAACGAGATCCCATAAGTGATGGGTCTTGAAATATTCCTAGCCCGACATCAACAACTAGTGATATATCGGAACTAGCCCATATGAGGGGGAGAATATTGTCTATGTTTCCACAATGATTGGGTTAATATTGCATTAATTGGTTGATGGTGACAATATTCCCATTGTGAGGCAAGAACATGGTGCGAGATATGAAAGAAGCAACTACTTTCATGGAGTACATGTAACTTCATCCAAACATGAAGTTATAATCCAATTGGACATCGATGACTTTGATATCGATAAGAATCGACTTTCCCCCTAGTTTAACTGGAACATTTTGGTAGAGGAATTTTGGTTGCGATGGGTGGCCATCGTATTCCCTAAGAGTAATGGTTGATGGGATGAGCTTGGGTGACCCAAGTTGTTGCCATACAATTTTGGACATGATACATGTAGATTCCTCTTCGTCTATGATACACTGATGTATTGTTCGATTTCAAACTTTGATCAGAATATGAAAAGTGACCAAAGAGAATAGGCATGGTTCATCATTATCCAAGTCAAAAGTGATCAGACGAGTGTTTGATGGGTCGACTGCCCCAATTGTGAGAGAAAGGCCTTTCATTGAGAAGGACAAGTTTGGAGAACCTCCAAAATAGACATGGCTACTGGAGATTGAACCAAATCATCAACGAGGTGGTAGATATGTGTTTCCCTAGCATGGAGGCTATGCACATTCCTATGCAATGGTGCGCAGGATACTTAGGTGGTGGATTATGTGCTAGGATGTCGGATTGTTAGAGGTTGTCCTGTTGGTAATTGGGGTGAGTCTTATGTGGTTGGATTTGAGTCGGGAGATAGACCATACTGACGGTTGTGATTTTATAGTGGAATTGCCTCTTCAGCGGTGAGGAGGATGTTGCGTTCTGCGGGGTTTCCCAATTGAGTTTGACCTAGGTTAGGGTATTGCCCCATCAATTGTGGGGTGCGGGTAGCCTCCTACTGAGTATTGATGATTCCTTGATGAGGAATCAGGTTTTGCAGGACTGTTGGTGTCTAGGGTTGCAAATAATTTTTTGGTATCTATGGGGGAACTTTTGGTGCAGGGGATCGTTGTGTGTTCATGGTTTCTCTCATCCATTTGTAATAAACAATTTGACGACAATGGTGAGTATAATGACCATATTCTCCGCTAATGCACAAGGGAAATTGGTTATAAGGTTGTTATTTTTCCCTTGGTGTTATTGGCCATTATTATTGCCTCATGAGGGATTTTGGTTACCATTGTTCAAGTTGCCACTTGTTGGGGGGTTTTATTGTTGGGGGTTTCCCCCTTGTCCTTGGTTGATGTTTTTCTTGTTCTTTCCCTTCTTTCTATTGTTGTTGGTTTGATTAGGTGGGTTTGTCAAATTCAAATGTTCAAAGTTTTGAACTTGTTGAATGGGAGAGGGTTGAACAAAGTTAACGTCACATTTTTGTTGTCCATGTGGTGGGGAAACAGGTTGAGGGGAGGCTGGAAAAGGGTAATATGGATTACCTTGTGGAGGGGGTATGTATTGATTGTATGAGGTGGATGTGCCACTCCCAATTTTGGAGTTATATGATGTGGTAGGTGGTGGACCTGGAAGTGGTGCTTGCACCAGGTTTGTTGGGGTGAAAGTATGTGTCCACCCATCGTGGGAGTAGGAGGGACCATAAAAGTGGGTTGAGGGATAGGGGAAGGATAACATGGGTTCCCCCCTTATGGATGATGATATTAGTTGACCCCAAACGTGAGTACCATTTGAGCATATGAGTTAAAATGATCCATGGACCTAATCAACCCATCTGCGACATGTGATGCTCTTAGTTTATCTTGACCAAAGGGTAGAGGGCAAGGAGCATCTGGTAATATGGAGTAAAGGTACCCCAATTGGGAGTAAATGAGATCAAATTGTTGAGTTTTTCTTATAGCTTCTTTTTTAGTTTGAGGCAAGGTAGTGGCCACATCTTTGGCTACTAGATGATTTCAGTATAGTCATTGGACTGTAGTGGTAGTCATTGGACTACTAGAAGAAAACATCTTGGAAGAATACCTCCCTAGCTAAGAGGGAGTGTTAGTGTTTTGGTAGCTGAGGGAGGTATTCCCTCCTGGACAACTTTTCTTAGAGAACAAGAAGATTCCATAAGTAAAAGGAAGACCATTGAATAGTTGAAGAACACCCTAGAAAAGAATAAAGTGAAATAGAAGACCACAGAAAAGAAGTCAGCCCCTAGGAAATAATTAAAGTGGAAATATAATTTCCATGAAGAGAAGTCAGCCCAAAGAAATAATAAAGTAAATGTGAAGACCCAAAATAAGAAGTCGGCCCCAAACAAGCACCCAAATTAGTATAAATACAGGGCTAGATCATTTCATTTGTACAGACACATTTCTCCTTCTGCAGTGCGCACTAGGAAGTTGCAGTTGTAGTTGTGACAATTTCGCTATTTTTGGGTTCTGGTTCTCTTGGAGAGTGCACCCTACTTGGGAAGGATATTATTGGTGGCTCTTGGTGGATTCAATTGTGCGCTACCTCTGGAAGAGTTGTGTTAATATTGTGTGGTGTTGCCCAGTTGCTTCGTGCCAGTTATAGTTGCAGTTCCAGTTACCAAATGTCAGTTTTGTGGTGTGTTATCTTTCTCTAGTGATGCACCTATCTTGTGCTAGTTCTGTGGTGCTACTCAGTTGTCTACCTTATCTAGGGTTTGACAAGAAGAAGAGATAACTATTTGTTATTAGGGTTTCTTCATTGTTGGTTTGCTCTTGTGAATAGAGCTTGTTCATGGTTGTATTGGAATATTCTCTCTAAGAAAAGTTGGTTGGGTTTTTCCCCGAGTTTGGGGTTTTCCCAGGATAAATCTTTGTCTTCTTGTGTGTGTTTATCTGTTGTTTATATATTTCAGTATATGGTTATTAAATGTTAAAAGAAGATCATCTCTATGAGTATTGAAGAAATCAAAACAAGTCATCTATGTGATCTACTAATGTGAGGGCCACAAGAAGAAGGCCTTTTGGAATAAGTGATCTTTCATTTTAATTATTAAAGATATCATACATACTTAAGAAATTCAAATTTAATAAAAAATGGATCCAAATGAAGATGGAGGAGATGCATTCACTGACCCCTTGCAAATGTGTCCAGATCTAGATTTGTGTTAATGATTCCAAGCTTGATATCCACAACTAAAGCAGAGGAAGGCACAAAAGAAGAGAAATAATTGTGTAATCTCTACCCACAAGCTTAATACATGTTAACCTCTGGATTTTCACCCTCGAAAATCCTGAGGGCTAAGAGCCAACATGCGCTATTTGGGCTAGCATTCAAATATTTTCCCAGAGTTTAGAACTTGTGTGAGTTAGAGGTTGGTTCCCATCAGAGACAGGTACAAGACTGGTATATGATTTTTTTTGTTCAAATTTAGAGCTAGCACAATTTCGCAGGATTTGAGAGAGATTTCTATACATAGAAAGTGACCCTACCTTTTAGGAGACAGTGATCAGAGACTCATTTGACAGTATTGAGCATACAAGGTTGGTCCTTGCACGATACTAAGTCCGATGGAATTTTTCTGGGTCACATGCAAGTACTTTCTATTTTTAGCAGGTTGAGCTCCAGGCCTTAGATCAGGATTTTGAGTGTGCAATATTGATCCTTGAGACATTTTGAGTTTTTTGGACCAGTTCTAGGGTGGTTTGTCAGTAGTTTCTATTTTTAGCAGGTGGAGTACCAAGGCTCACATGTCGATTCTAATCTCATATTTGTAATCCTCTCGAAAAATCGAATCCGGTGAGTATGAAATCATTGACATGTGAGGACATTCTATTTTTAGCAGTGAGTATTTTTAGACATATGACACATGGTGGTGTTCTCCTAGTCATCCTGGACATTTTTGATAGTTTCCTATTTTTTAGGAGTCGAACCCTATTTTTAGCAATTTCTATTTATCGTAAGAGTGGTTGGCTCCAAAGGTGACAAGTGGCAGGGTCAAATTTCGACATGTGGAGGTGATTCAGTATGAAATGTGGAATCGACTTGGCATCATTTAGTGAAGGGTGCACTTTCCAAGGTAAAAGCATTAAAAGAGAATTAAATAAAGTGAAGGAAGGATGTATAGAAGAGGTGGCAATCCCATATAGGTGATTGATCCAATCAAGGATTAATTCTCTCTCCTAACTTTCTCTCACTCGCCATAACTCCACTTTCCATGCATCAATTTCGCTAAATTCCCTTTTAATTTCTCTTAAGCATAAAATCCCTAAAATTTAGGGCGCAATTCCTCGTTTGGCTAAGTGCATGCTTCCTTGGCCAATTTTATCCTAAAGACATGTGTTGGGTTCCTAATTTCCTCCTTTAGGCATGCTAACTCCCTTTTAAATCCAAACACATGACCTAAAACTCCCATTAATTAATTCCTCTTTCATGAATGTGCCCTCACTCCCTCTCTTTCCCTCACACGTGTGGCACATTCCTCTTTACCACACCTTCATTACCCTCACACGTGGAGTTTGACTCACTCTGTAATGTCCCCACTCTAATATACAATTTAATTAATGCTTAATGTAGATATAATATGTGGCTATGGCCAAGCCATGTAATATGTGAATTGTATTTCTATGTTTTAATAATAAAATGTGATGCCAGCTGCTAAGGGGACATGGACAAAGATGGGGGCTGAATTAATCCACAAGAGAGGGGAGGGTCTAGGATAATGTCTAAGAGGAGTCCAAGGGAGAATTACCCATGTCTATTAATTCCATCCACAATTCTAAATTTAATTATTATTATGTATTAAACTCTATTTTTGATTGAGTGTCCCCAAAGGCAATCATTGAATGCATGTAAGAGGGTGGGTGTGAAAAGTCACATCCCATAGTTATTGGGAGCATGGGGGCTAAGTACAATCAGCTTGGGGAAATGTGTGAGTCAAGAAAGTAAGTCAAAGAATGAAAATTTGTATGGGAAGCTACAACAGTTTTAGGGAGTCAATATTTTTGCATGAACAAGGAGAGAACAAGAAAGAGAGTTGGGAGATGGAACAACAATGGAGGGCGAATTTTTGAGCAAGTTGGAGCATTTTGGAGGTGAATACTGAAGAGCCAAGTTGTCAGGCCTGAAGAGTGAACTCATGTGTGAGTCGCACTGTAGCAGCTAGTGTTTTTTGTTGTATTTGTTGGTAGTTTTCCTAACAATGAGTTTCTTGGAGTTCCTAGCAAAGAGATTCCTAGTTACTTGTGCCAGAGAAACCCTGATAAACGAATGGGATGCCCGAGGGACTGAGATCAGTGAAGGGGTACATCCCTTGGGTTGGACGAGTCGAGAGGAAGAGAGTTGGTGGAAAATCGAGATCGTTGTAGGAGAATACCAATGGGTTGTGACTTTTATGAGTTGTGAGTGGACAATGAGAGGCCACCCTCTTTTGTGGATTACTAGCCTCAGCTCGGGGGTGTTTTTTTGTTGAGATTTGGAACAACAATTCTATGGTTGGGTGGAACGTCTGTCCCAAGAAGCTAGTTTCACAACTGTTTATAAAATATAAGTGGTTTATCCTGTTGTTGTGTTATTTTATGAGTTTTAATTGTTGTGCATAAACTCTATGTATGAAATTGATTTATATGATGCTATAACGAGCTATTTACTGCATTTCATGTCTATTTTGGAATTTTGTAGATGCATGTAATTAATAGTAATAGACAATAGCTAAATCTTGCTTATAAATCATAGCTGAAAGTTACAGGAAATTAATCAGTTAGCGGAAATTTTATTGTGTATGAGTATTCCACACCGTAATGTTCCTCGGTTGGGCTAGGGGACGTTACACACTCTTCCACTTTACTCCACTATTGCACATGTGTTCCTCACTCTAATTTCTTCCTCATGCGCATTCCTTGATCTATTCCACCTCCTATGCACCCTCCTTGGTCTCTTCTGGTAAAGTGTGCCCCTTCTCCTATATATTGAGGTGGTCTCTACAGTATTATGGTCAGATTCTTTTACAGTGACAACATTCTCATACTCTCTCTCTCTCTTCTCTCTCTCTCTACTAGACTATCTACTCTTTCTTTGTGTGAAGATAATCATAGGGTCAGTTCTTGTGCTTGTTAATGTGGTGCAATCAGTCCTTTGTCGACCATTAATAAAGAATTGTTATGCTTATTTTCGAGATTTCACTCTTGTCGGTATTGTGTTCTCTCTTTATGCATTCAATTAGTAGTTCATAGCAATTTATTGTGATAAATTCTCTATCTTTTAAGTGGTTATCTCTTCTATTTCTTTCATCTTTCTCACGCTAACACTGCAGGGTCCTTCCAAACAACTTTAAAACTATTTTTCCTAACACTTTGGCGGCGGAGTGTTTTCACGCTGTCCAAGGAAAATTTGTTGTTATTTTTGTGTGTTTTTTTGCATAAAAATAGATTCAAATCAGCATCCCTATACCTAGGGACTCCCCCTAAAGTTGGCACACACCATCCCGAATGGAGAGGAGATTTGTTCGTGATAATTCGGGGCATTCTCTCCTTGAATTAGCCACTTTTCCATTGTTGATTTTAATTATATCAGATCTGATTGGAGGGTGAAAAGGTGTTCTAACAATACTTGAGAATCAAACTATAGACCTACTTGGAGGTAAGCATAATCCAATGAAACACAAATATGAAAGGGGGAAAATTGAACCTATGGTCAATTATTTCACAATCATAGAAGTCTCCCAGGATCCTGATAGAAAATTCTAAGTTCATAAAATTCCTTGCACTTTCTGTCCAACCAAAAATCCTATCTTATTGTGGATACAGAAAAGTGCAACAACGAACCACGACAAAGCTAGAGCTCAATAAGATAACTATCCTAATTTCATAATTAAGATGGATCTAAGCTTCTTTTTTTTTAATAAACAATTTAAAAGAAATTGTATACAATAGACAACAGAGTTCAATCTTTTCTTCATTTCATTTTATTAGTGTTAATGATAGACACACACAGGGATAAATGGACAAAGACACAAAGATCTCTTCAACCCCTAGCTATAAGTGCAATGAGAGAGGCAAGGCTCCTTGCTATTGGGTTGTTATATTCTTTGTAGTGAAAGTCTAGTTGAGATGAATCTATTGAAGGTCGAAGGTCGAGGTGGATCAACAGCATTCAAGGTCGAGGTGGATCGACAGCAAGTCGAAGGTCAAGGAAGTCGACTGGGAAAAGTCGAAGTCGAAGATATCGATGGCAAGTCAACCGACAACAGGTTGAAGTGTGAGCGTGAGACAACTGACTAGAGACCGAATGAAGGTCGACTGGTAATCAACTGGTAAACCGACTTGGAGTTGACTATAACAAAATCCCAGGATTTGCAATATTTGTAGCCAATGATATGCATGGATTTGTAACCATTTTTGGGCGCCAATCTTTAGGGGTTTTCCTGTTGTAAAGCCTATAAAGAGGTGTGTTGTAACACTGTAAAGGGTAATCGTAGATTGACCGATTGATCATTTTGATCAATGTTTAGAGGTCGTTGGTCATGCATATGTAAGCCAGATTGGCTACATGGTTGTTCTTGCGGAGGCAAGAGGGTATGATGTCGATTATGTATTAGGTGTGGACCAAGGTTAGACATGTAACCTTTTATTCTTATTGAATAAGACAACAAGAGAGAAAAACGCTCAAAGGAATGTTGGTTTGCTCGGTTAAGAGTTTCCAGGGTAAAATCTCGGTGTATTGTGTGATTGCTTGTGTCATTTGCATTCTTAATTAAATTCTTCTTCTCTTCTGTTAGGATTAGTGTGGAAGTATATTTCATTTCCTGACATGTGGTATCAGAGCTTAGGTATGCCCTGACAAGTGAGTTATCAGAGTGGTGTTATGCTTTGACGAGTATATCAGATCTTGATTTGCCAATATTGAATCTAAGAACTAAACTGTAGGTATAGTAAGAGTTGTAAGCCATAAATTGTGTTAAAGATCATGGTAAAGAATGGCAAGCAGTTCCAGAATAGAGATAGAAAATTCAATGGCCAGAATTTTGAGCTTTGGAAGCTTAAAATGGAAGATCTTATTGTAGATCGAGAATAATGGACAACGACTTGTCCAGGTACCCAGTCGATAGGCATGTCGACAGAAGAATGGGAGAAACTCGAAAGAAGAGAAAGAAGTACGATTCAGCTTTGTCTTGTAGATTCAGTGTTGCTGAATGTCTCAGGTGAAGATTCAGCCAAGAAACTATGGGACAAGCTGGGAAGCTTATACCAGTTGAAATCTCTAGTAAATAAGTTTTTTCTCATAAAGAAATTGTATCTTCTAAGGATGAGTGATGGCAGTTCGATGACTGAGCATTTAAATGCATTTAATATCGTGGTGAGCCAGTTATCATCTATGGATATTAAGATCATTGATGAGGAGAAGTGTATCACCTATTATGTTCTTTGTAGACTCCTGGGATAGCTTAGTTATGGCTATTGGGAGTAATACAACCACACTAGTGCTAGAGGACGTGGTTGCTTCTCTATTGTCAAAAGAAATGAGAAGGAAGAACATGGAAGGATCAACCAAATATGCTCTAGTAGTGAGAGGTCGACCGGTAGACAGAGATAAAGGAAGATTCTTCAGTAGAAATTTCAAGTCGAAACGTAGATCTAAATTCCTAGTTCAGTCGACGCGAAGATCTTGGAAATGCAGTAAATTTTGGCATTATAAAAATGATTGTAAGTTGAAGGCAACAAAATTCAGTACTGGATCCAACGAGAAGTAGTCGACTAAGAGAAAGACGACCTCAGATAAGGGAGGTGATGTGTACCTGGCGTTGACCAGTACACCGTCGGATCAAGATGTTTGGTTGATCGACTCGGGAGCATCCTATCATATGACACCACATAAAGAATGGTTATGTGAATATGAACGATATGATGGGGGTGATATGTTATTGGGGGACGACTTGAAACCAGAATTGTTGGACAGGGAAAATTTCGACTGACAATGCAAGATGGGAGGAAAAGAACCCTTCCAGGTGTGCTACACATTTCAGGTTTGGAAAGAAACCCGATATTTTTCAGCAAAATGAATGATGCAAGTGTGAATACTCTATTTCATAAGGATTCGTGCAAGATGGTCAGAAGTGAGATGGTCTTAATGAAAGGAGTTTGGATTGGTACCCTGTACAATTGGTTAGGGAATGTCGACTTGATTGGATGCAACAACATCGTTTCTCCTAAAATCGACTCAATTGCGACTCAACTCGACTCGATGTCGACTCAAGCTAAGTTGGTTCAAATCGAATCAACAAGACATGATCAAATTGACCTGACCAGGTTATGGCACGAGAGGATGAGACACATTGGAGAAAAAGGACTTTGAGCTATGCAAAGGAAAGGTATGGTTGAAGGCTTTCCTAATTGTGGCTTAGAAGTCGACTTTTGTGAACATTGCATATATGGAAAACAAAGTCAGGTGAGGTTCCCATATGAAGGGACAAGGGAAAATGGGATTCTAGAGCTGGTTCATAGTGATGTGTTTGGCCCGGTTACATTGCCTTCACTTGGTGGATCCCTGTATTATGTATCCTTCATAGATGATTTTTCCAGGAAGGCATGGATATATTTCTTGAGAAAGAAATCAAATGTTTTCGAGAGATGTAAGGAGTTTAAAGCTCTTGTGGAAAACCAGACAGGAAAGAGGATTAAAGTGCTAAGAACTGACAATGGTGGTGAATTCTATGGAAAGGAATTTGATCAGTTCTATAAGCAGTGTGGCATAGAACACAAAAATACCACACCATATACCCCACAGAAAAATGGAGTTTCCAAGAGAATCAACAGAACGTTGATGGATAAGGCAAGGAGCATGCTTAGTGGTGCTGGGCTCGCACAAGAATTCTGGGTGGAGGCAGTTTATACTGTAAGATATCTGGTGAATATGTCTCCTTTGTCGGCACTAGTCTACATGACTCTAAATGAGGTATGGTCTAGTAAGAATTCTTCAATGGCACATCTCAAAGTATTTGGTTGTGATACATTTGTGAATGTCCCAAGGAAAAGAGGAGCAAGATGGACAAGAAGGCACTCAAATGTATTTTCATTGGATATAAAGAAGGAATGAAAGGATATAAGCTCTAGGATCATGCATCAAGGAGAACAATGTACAGTCGAGATGTGGTCTTTAGAGAAGTCAGAGGTAAGTCTGAGCATGAGGAAGTTGTTCAGACCAAGAATAATCCTGATACGGTGCGGTTTGAACTGAAGAATGAAGAAGATGATTCAGATGAGTTGATTGAATCTGAGGAAGAGGTGGAAAAACTAAGTCCGGTGGTAAGGAGGTTAGAAAGAATAAGGAAACCAGTTGAGAGGTATAGTCCACTTGACTTCCATTCCGCATTCGTGCTAACTGCCATCAACGATGAGCCCAAGTCGATTGGTGAGGCAGTCGACTCGATAGAGGATAAACTCTCGAAAGACGTCATGGTTGAAGATATGGAATCCTTGTATAAGAATCAGACATGAGATTTAGTCAAGTTACCTAGTGGAAGGAAGCCCTTCGATAGCAAGTGGGTGTTCAAGAAGAAGATGAATGTCGTAGGATAAGTCAAGAAGTTAAAAGCTCGACTGGTAGCGAAAGGTTATTCCCAAGTCGAGGGAGTCGACTTCGATGAGATTTTTTCCCCTGTTGCAAAACTAACTCCCATTAGAGTAATAATGTCTCTGGCTGCAACATTCGATTTGGAGATAGAAAAAATGGATGTGAAGACAGCGTTCCTACATGGGACCTGGAAGAATAAATCTACATGAAACAGCCTAAAGGATTTGTAGTAAAGGGAAAGCAAGAGTTGGTGTGGAAACTCAAAAGATCTCGTTATGGTCTAAAGCAATTGCCAAGGACATACATCCTTAGTTTGGGATTTGTGAGAAGCAAAGTTAATCACCACATATATTCCAATGAAGAAGGTGGGCATTTCATATATGTAGCTTTGTATGTTGATGACATTTTATTGATTGGAAACAACATGGACACAATAAAAGAGGTGAAGAAGCAGCTATCCTCCAAGTTTGACATGAAGGATCTCGGTGCAACAAAATTCATTATGGGAATGGAGATTAAGAGAGATCGAGCCGCTAGAAAGCTCTGGTTGAATCAGATAAAGTATATTGAAACAGTTCTGAAATGGTTCAATATGGAGGATTGAAAACTGGTGAAGGTGCCAATTCCTGTGGGAGCAAGGTTTATTGTTGAACAATGTCCAAAGAAACAAGAAGAAATAGAGGACATGGCATGTAATCCCTATGCAAGTGTTGTTGGGAGTCTAATGTATGTGATGGTCTGCACTCGACCAGACATTGCCCATGTAGTGGGAGTGTTGAGAAGGTACATGTCGACACCTGGAAAGGAGCACTCGACAGTTATCAAGAGAGTATTCAGGTATTTATGTGGCACGAAGGACTATGCTATATGCTACCAAGGAATACATGGAGGAGACAGTGGTAAAGTAAATGTACATTGCTTTGTCGACGTCAACTGGGCTGGATTTCTGGATCAATGGAGGTCGACCAACGGATATGTCTTCAAAATGTTCGGTGGAGTAATAAGTTGGATGAGTAAGCGATAGGTGGTAGTATCCTTGTCAACAAAAGAAGCTGAATACATGGCGACCACTCATGGAAGAAAAGAAGTGGCATGGCTTCAAAGATTGTGTTTAGGAATCGGGTTTGAGCAAAGGGCTATGAAGGTGAGTTGTTGCAAGATACCAGATATATGAAATATGCAGAACATAAATGAAATGCTAGAAATGACAGAATAACAGTAAAATAACCAGCATAATCTTCACAATACACAGAAATGATATACGAAATAGCAACAGAAACAACACTTTGATTCAGATAGCAATGTTCACAGGCCTCTTCGAGGGGGCAACCTCCAGTTGAGAAGCGCTCTGTTACAATAATCTCCAAGCTAGGGTTCACATACCCTCGCCCCTTATTTATACTAAATATGTCTATTAAGAGAAGCATCTAGAGGAAGATCCTTGTAGAAGCGGAAGCTTCTATTAGGTCTTCTTACATCCGCTTTATTCTATTTTATTGAAAGGTCTTATTAAGATTGACCTTTATTACATACGAATACATTGATCTACCTATGTGCGGGTTAGGACCTTAACATGTTCGCCCCCTTAAAAACAACCTTGTCCTCAAGGCTTGAGATGTGGAAACTGCTGCAGAATGGTAG
>CBVK0100154677.1:0-27256 GCA_900067695.1 Picea abies
TACATGTGAAGGGAAAATCCTCGATCATGGCTTCCAAGAGATCCTCGTGAGACAAAAGAACAACATTTTGGAAGGAGTACATGTCGAGGGGTGTGATATGGGTAGGGATATAAAGCTCTAAAAGCGCTATCGAAGAGATCACCATGTCAACTATCGGACCTAAGTCAGAAGGAGGGAGATATTCCTTCTCATTCAAAGTTGAATGCATGGGAAAGGTGGCCACATAATTGACCTACGGTGGGGCGGATGACGCTAGAGCATAAGGACCATTTAGGGAAGTTGAATGGTTAACCATCATATGAGGGTCAATGAATGAAATTTGGTCTATGGTCACTATGTGTCCATTATGAGGAAATCACATCACTCGAAAAAGTGTGGACACAAAATATTTCATGGCATAAACATAGTCTCGGAGAGGAGAAAATTAAATTCAAGCAGTCGTGGGCTACCATCACATCAATATAGACCATTTCCCCAAAAAATTAACAGGAAACTAAGGAAGGATCCATAAAGATTGACTGACCTTTCTGTTAAAATCCAATAGATTCTGAGTCATCGGTGCAAGATTAGGTGAACCAAGATCTTGCTAAGCATTCGAGGATAGGATGTTAATAGAATCTCCTTCAACGACTATAGTGTTAGGAATATACCTAGCACAAACTTCGACAACAATTTGGAAAGGTGCGTAAGAAGGAAGACGAGGTTTTGTGAGATTATTCCAATCAATGGTGATCGCATTGCTTGGAGGGGGTGTCATTGGAACAAGTGGATTGCCCCCTTTTTCGAAAGAATCTGCAGTAACAAGAAAGACTTGAGCGATATCCTCACTCTTCAAAGGAGGAGTGGGATCGACCGATGGGGATATTGAATTGACCACTTGATGGACTAGATCGACTGAGGAGGTACTCAAATCGATCATTGGGGTTTCACTCTTCGATGGAAGAGTGGGATCAAACTCAAATCGATCATTGGGGTTTCACTCTTCGATGGAAGAGTGGGATCAACCAATGCAGGAATCATATCAACCACTTTATCAACTAGGTCAATAGAGGATGAAACCAAATTGACCACTTGATCAACCGAAAGAACCAAGGAGGGAACCAGAATGATCAAATCATCAACTAATGGTGGGTTGGAAGAGAGTTTACAGTAACCTATTGGAATTTGTTGCTGAATATAAGTAATATTTTTCAACATATATGAAGATTCAACCATGCGGGGACAAAGGTAGGTGTGGTGCATCTCCTTACATAACAAGCAAGGAAATTTGAATCTACCCTTCTTATTTCCAGCCTGATTACTAGTCGATGGGTTCTCACCAACATGACCTACAACAACTTATGAGGTGGATTGAGAAGAAACTTGATACCACACTTATATGACCTTGGGAATACCAGGGCAATCCTTGAGAAGGTGATCACCCTTGCAAATCTTGAAAGGGAATTTGGGTTAGAGATTTTTCTTGTTAGAATTGAAGAAACCATCAACACTCCCAACATGATTCCTAGAGGCTAGATGATCGCTTCCAATATGTCTTGCAGTGGTTGGAATATTTTCCTCTTTCTTAGTTTTCTTCTTCTTAATCTTCTTAATCTTCTTCTTCTTATCCACTTGGTTACTAGTTGTAGATATTTCACTAGGTGAAGAGGAAGAATGGGAAGAAGACCCTAAGGGAGAAAAAGGTAGAGGATCGACATGAGGTTGAGGATCCTAGGGTGGAGTGTTTAAAAATGGAGCACTAGGAGCATTAACATTCACCGGAGTGGAAAATAACCAAACTAGTAACCCAATCATTAGACCAGGAAGAGTCAAAGTGGCAATGTAAGGTGGACCAACGTGTCCCATAGAAGGAGAAACAAACGACATCCCTGGAAAATGGATTCCTTCATCGGTATTCCCAGGAAATGATGCCATAGATACAGACTTAACCCTAAGTTCCACTAAGAAAACAAACAACACGCGCTAGAAAATATAGGAAGCAAACCAAACATCCAAGAACTTCTAACAATGAATGTACTAGTTGGTGATGAAATCCAACATCATGGGAACACATGAGAAGGGGTTGGCATGAGCCGGTGGATCAATTATGTTGGTGACCTTCTTAAAAGACTTATGCCCTGGTGAAATTTCCCTTACGGCGAGAGCCGTGGGTGACCCTCCAAGGATCCCAGGTGAGTTTGACCAACGTTTGACCCAGGTACAATGAAGACTTCCCTTCACTGTCACCTTGTGTAAAGACCCTAAGGATTATGGCCACTAAGGTTACTAATTTGTAGTCAGCCTCTGGGCGGGTATTGTTGAAAGTCGGTTCTGAATGTATGGGCAGGATATCAAATTTGAAATTCTCCAAGAGGACCGAGGACAAGGGGACTGAAAAAAGATCCAGAGGACCCCGAATGGATTTGGGATTCACAAAGTTCTGAGACCAAATAAAAATAGTCGATTCTCAAGAATAACCTCCAATATACTAACGTTCCACTGTGTTTGGTTAAGCCTCGAAGGGGTAATCTCTACTGCTCTCCCACACACGACCTCATGTTTAACCCCTGTGTGGGAGGGGGGTCCTAGCTATGCTTATATGAAAATTGGATTTTTCTCTCCCTATCGTAAGATTATAATTTGATTTTAGTTTCTTTGGAGAGTTCACCTCACAACCTATTCAAAAGATCTATCCTAATCTATTGTTGATGTACAGGCCCAACAAAGAAAAGTTACTAGATCATTTTTATTAAGTGCTTGATTTTATGGTTGTATGTTTACTCAAGGGTGCGGTAGTGAAACGGATGATGTGTAAAGAACTCGGCTCCAAAAAGATGCAAAGAATGATGAAATGCAATAATTCATTTTCGATGAAAGCTAGCTAAAGAAGGGATGGGAGTTCTTTACTCATCTATAATGACAACTACGAACTCAACAACATGAAATCTTAATTTTCTTTTCAATGAAATGGACAACAATGCCAAATGATGAACTGAATTTATTGCAATATGAAATCAAACAACTTTCCTAAGATACTTTTGAAAACACTCCAATGAAATTTTATACTTTCTCTTTTTATTTTCAAGTAAATGCAATTTGAAAGGAATTCCTTCTATTTATTTTCTTTCAATCTATAATGTGTAATGCACTGAAATGTAAATAAGAAGGAAGAAAGAAACACTTCCAAATTGAAACACACAAAACTCAAGGTTTCAAAATTGAAAAAGTTTTCCAAATGAATGAAAAAAAATCAACACTCAAAGCAATCAATGCAAGAGTGGGAAAATAATCAAAGAGAAATTTCTTCAAAGAATATTTTAGGGAGATGCAAAGGATATGTAGACCACTTGAGGATTCCAAGGAAGAGATTTCTAGTCAGATCAATGCAACAAGAAGTGCAATAAGATGACATATGAGTGGCATACCAAAAGAGAGGAAAACATTTAAAGAAAAAATGCATAAAAATTGTAAAATTCAAAGCAAGGAATCTAAGGCAGATCCAAGGTGGATATGGAGTGTTGAAGAGGACAAACAAAACATATATGAGTGAGTATTTTAAAGGATTACTCATCAAAAAGGAGTCTTAGGATAATGGTCACACCCTGAAAATGGAGACATAGTGACCAGACGCTCCTTGTGAAGGGAGGAAGGGCAACCAGAAGGTCTGGTCGCTCATGATTAACCTAAGAATATGGTTGGTCACTCCTTAAAGAGAAAAGCGTGAGACCAAAAGAATTTGGTTGCTCCCTGAAAGAGAAAAATGTGCAACCAAAGATGTTTGGTCACTCTTTTTGCACAGGAAAAGTGTGATCAAACCTGGGAAGTGAAAAAATGGTGGACCTTGATGAGATTTGGCAAATTTTGGATATGGGTTTTTTCAACAAAATGCAGAAAAGAGTGGGCAAATGATTGGAATGGAAAAATAACACTTAAAAGGGAAGATATATTTAGAAATAATATTAAAAAAATAAACAATATAATGGGATTAATACATGGGAAAAACTTTCCCCGCTATGGTCGCCAATATATTGTAGGGATTTTGCACCCTACAGGAGTTGAGCTCCCTTAGGTTCTACCAGCGCCTAAGATAGGAATAGAGACATAAACTAAGGATTTTATTAGATCTAATTCATATAAAAAAACATCCAAAGAATATGAAAGACTCCCAAATATCAAAGAAATCATGCATTGATTGAAAATAGATCTAATAGTATATCACAATGCATAATTATATTAATTCTCTACCAAATAATACATAAACTTGTATGAACAATTGAATAGAGGGAAACATAAGCATGTCTTCTATTAATCAAAGAAGCAATATTACAACTTAAAAATGAGAATCCAATGCAATGGTCTCCTTCCAAGCTCCTTGTCCAAGTCTCACAACCAAATTACCAGAGTAACCTTACTAGCTCTTTCCTCCTCCCTTCCCATGAGAAATGTTTTGGTTCTTATAGGGATTTAGGGATAAGGCCATATAGTTATTAGGATACGATTATAGATCTCATAATGGAACCCTTCTCGAAGATAAACCCCGTGAAATCATTGGGAAGTCTCATCCATCGAAACCAAATCCAAAAATAGGAGCTTCTAGACTCGATCGTGACCCATACACACACAGAGCGTCCCAGGTGTGACTTGCCAGGCCAGAAATCATGACCAATCTTTTTAGTCGCACCCTTAATGAAGAAAAATTATGACTAAACCTTTCAGTCACACCTTTAATGAAGGAAAAGGGAGACCAACCCTTTTTCGGTTGCACCCTTAATGAAGGATGAGAGAGACCAAGTGGAAATTAGGCTAGAATCTCAATGAAGAAGTGGTGAATGTTGTTGGATTGGATAGGTGATAATGAAATCATTATTAGGTGGAAAATAAATCTATAAAAAAAATGTCCAAAGGAGATGCTACAATATTGAATATGCCACATCAGAGAAAGAAGAGTCCATGTGGGAAGAGTACCCACATCATTTTTCATATTTTTGAGGAAATTTGAATGTACACTTGTACATATGTGTACAAGGACTCAATTTTAGTGCAAATGGAGTTCCTAGAGCCATAAATATTATACTTCATGTATGATATTTGTTGGAGGACTAGAGGGGATGTATATTGTCTAAGGGATTGTGGTGTAGAGAAGGAAATATCATCGCTTAGGTTTTCCAGGTTGAGGGGAATGAGAGATTCTTGGTTGGAATTTCTACAAGAGTCAATAAAATACATAATTATTAAGTATTATGATTTAATAATTATATATGTAAACATGTATAGTTGTATGGTGACATGCACTGAGGATAGTGCAATTTGTAGGAGGACGGAATTGTAACACCCTAGTTTTGATCCCCCAATATAGCGTTGTATAATTGTAAATATTATGAATGGTCTTGGGAGAAGTGATGTAATATGTAAATATTGTACATTGAAAATAATCAAACAAGATACACTGTCGATTGTAGATGAGTAAGGACCAAAGTAATGGGGGCATCTGATTCCACAAGATAGAGGGGCTTACTAGGGGTTTTAAGTTTGCATATGCCTTTAGTCTTAAGCCATATTCATTAATCAATTTATCATTTATCCATTTATCCCTTTGATTCATTAAGAACATAAATCATTGAATTCGTGTAATGGGTTGAATGAGGAAGTCAATCCACTTAGTTATGATAGCAGGGGTTGAGTGTAATCACATTTGTGGGGAGAGTAAGAGTCAAGTAATCATGGGAAAAGAGGAAAAAATTGAGTAGGAAAGAGAGCATTTTTTTACAGTTAGTAGGAAGGGAGAAAAAGGGGAGTAGAGTGTTGCATAAGAGTGGCCATCCATAGTGGGCATCAAAGACAACTTGTTGAAGCTCGAAATTATGCCAAAAATGAGTTTGTTATTCCTATAAGAGATTCTATGTTGAGAAAACTACCCAAGAACAAGTGATATTTTTGTGTGAGCACTCCTAATTGTAGTTGAATTTCCTTGAGCCCCTAGTAGAGATATTCTTTGTCGGTCTATGCTAGATCCCTAGAATGGATAGATATTTTCTGAGGGAATGCATTGGAGAGAATGAAATCTCATCCCTTGGGTTGTGCAAGTTGATGGGGAAGAGAGATGGGTATTTGTAATTGTTGTAGGAGTCATGTCATTGTGTTTTAGTGGGTATTTTAGTTGTTACAGTGAACTGTAGAGACCTATAGGAGTTTGTCCATACTTGTGGATTCATAGCCCCAACTCAGGGGTGAATTGTTGTTGAGAGAATTGGAGGACCATATTTGATGGTTGGGTGGAACGTCCTTTGCCTACAACCGGTTATCCAAATCTCCTTTAAAAGATAAGTGTTTTGATCATTGTGTTATTTACAATTTAATGCTATGATTGAATGTTGCATGTATTATGTACTTTGCAAATATGAATTTCTTGTGTGTGGTTAGTTGTTGTTGTGCATGTCTAAATGGGTTGCATTCATGAGTTTAATTAATGTTGGAAATATTTTTTTCATTGATGTCAAAGACAGGGGGAGATTATAGATGTCCAAGATAAATATTGCAAGATGGAGATTGTTGGAAATACTATTTTTGGATTTTTGTTGCTTGGTTTAGATACCCTATCTTTGAAGGAATTTTTAACCTATATACTTAGGTCAAATGGGATAATAGGTTATATGGTTGGAAATAGAATTCTAATATCTTTCCAAAAGTATATGGAATTCCCTCTAACTCCTTAGGAATGAGGAGATATGAATTTTTCTGTCAAACAACCTAGCCAAAAAATTAAGTTTGGCTCAGCCAATCTTTATTGGCCAGATCTAAAAGTGAGGACATAAATATTATAAATATGGGATATATGTGCGCATTTGAAGAGAATCCAAGAAAGATATCAAGTCTGAGGTGCACTAAAGGAGATGGTTTGTCTTTTTGGGATCAAAAGGTGTGCAAGAGAAGTATGAGGGGTTTTTCTTTGGATTTTATTGTTCTTAAGGTGCGCTATGGAGGATTGAAGGTCTATGATGCTACAACGTTCATTGTTTTTAGGTTTTGATGTTGCATTCTAGGATCATATTCTGGGGATGATGTTATGAGGCTCTCTAAGGAATGAAGGATAAATGTGACTATGGTTTGAAGCTATGTCTTAAGTATGAAGCATGCATGTGAAGTTAGAAGTACTCTACATATGAATATCTTGGATTGGTGTATATATAGGTCTTATTGATTTGGTGCTCAGTTGAGGAGATTGGTGTCTCTAATAGGTTGGTGCCTAAACAATATCTTGTTGATTTGGTTCTAAGTTGAAGAGATTGGTGTCTCTAGTAGGTTAGTACCTATAGGTGTTGTTGATTTGGTGCTCAGTTAAGGGGACTGGTGTCTCCAACAGTTTGGTGCCTACAAATATTTTAATAGTAGGTTGGTTCCTACATGGATTTTTAAAGACCATTTTTATGGTTTTCTGTTGATTGGGTTTCCATGTTAAACGATGTGCATCGTGATTTGAGTTTATATGTGATTATTGTTTCTCATCTAATGAATTATTGATAAATGGTTAAATAAAGTAAAAAGTATCTTATATTGATTCACCCCCCCTCTCAGTATAAACATAAGCTCAACAATTGGTATCAGAGCAGGTTCCTTCAGAAACAATTTAACCATTTTAAGACAGATCTTGAGCTCATATGGATTGTAAGGAAGGTCTCCCTATAAACAAAGCTCCTTTGTTCGACGAAAAAAACTATGCATCATGAAGTATAAGAATGAAGACATATTTGAAGGCCCTTGGGTTTGGTATTTAGGAATTAGTCACAACGGGTTATACAGATGAAGTTGGGAAGGAGTTAATTGAAAAAAATGCAAAATAAATAGATGTCATCTTGAGTGGCCTATCAGATTCTGAGACTATCAAGGTAATGAAGTGTACATCAACTAAACAATTTTGGGACAAGCTCCAAATATTTATGAAGAGAGATATGGTGATTTTTCCATATGTGAATTAGACACAAAAGAAGCACAATTTGTTAGAAAGCTAAAAGGAGGACCTGAAAAATACAAATCTAAGATACCCTTAAAATTCCTCAATTGTGCTAGAATGGGACATTTTTTTGCTAAGTGTCCATATGTAGAAAGGGAATATAGTTATGATAAAGAAGAATCTCTCTCCATAACCATGTAAAGAAATCCTATTGATGAAGAAAATTAATATAATAAAAAAGAAAAGTGATATTCAGAAAAAGAAGATATTAAAGTAGAACTTGTTAGTGCCTTATAAGAAATAGAAAGACTTAGGGGAAATAATAGAAAGAAAAAGGAGAAATTGTAGAAATATGAAGAGGAGGATCATGATATTGAAGAAACAGAGAAGACAATTATCATCCAGAAGACTCAATTAGAATAGGGGAAAAGGATAGAAGAAGTGGTGAGAAGCTATCTGGAAAAAAAAAGGAACAAAATTGCAGGAAGCTAGAAGCTGAAATAGTTTCCTTAACAAAGGAACCAAAGAAAAAAAACTTATCAGTTGAATAGAATCTTGAATTTTGGGAAGAGTATTGAAATCTTAGATAATTTTATATTTTTTAAAAGGTCACCATTTATCAAGACAAGTATTTTCTGCACTGAAAAAACAAAGACCCCCAAAGAAGATGCAAGCACTAAGTTCACAGAGTCATCAGAAAAGGAAAATGAAGAAAATACTAAAATCTATGTTAATATTCTCAAAGACTTCATCGACAATGAAAGAAACAACATGAAAGGAATTTATGACCAACAGAAATGTGATTCTTCCCAAGAGAAAGATTCATAAGAGTTATTCCACCAAGAAGATCTTTCACAAACTGGTACCAAAATCTCTTTCTTGGCTATTGTTTTTCTTGAAATAATTTTAGCCATAAATAAATAGATTGTAGAGATTATGCAAGAAGTGACCATGTGAGAAACATAAATATAGGTTCTTATAAGCCCTCAAAGAATGATTATGTGAGAAACATAACTAGAATTTCTCATGGGCTTGTTGTTAGAAACTAAAATTCATTTGCGCCCCTCCTTGATTACAATACTAAATGTTATAAGTGAATTAACTATGGGAACATATCACGTGAGTGTAGAAGAAGCATAAAAAAGTCTCCTAAACAAAACATGGAAGAAGATGTTCTTACCAAGCATAGAGAAGAATACACAAAGGTGTGGAAAATGAAGCGAAAAGAACCAAAGAAGGAAGAATGTGGAAATGCAATGTATGCTCAAAACAAAGGAATCCAATGGTATATTTATAGTGGATGTTCAAAACATATGACAAGTGAACATAACAAGTTTCTCACCTTGAACGAAGATAAAGGAGGGAGTGTTACTTTTGGAGATAATGCTTCTACAAGGACAGTTGGAAAAGGTATTGTTAGTCTTGATAATGAAAAGACAAAGACACATAATGTCTTGTATGTTGAAGAGTTAAAGAATAATCTTCTAAGTGTTCGTCAAATGTGTGATAAAGGTTACAACCCCACTTTTCATTTTAACGGGTGTGAAATAAGGAAAGCAGCTCCAGGAAGATTAGTGGAAAATGAAAATAGAACCTCAAGCAATGTATATATACTCAATGAAGTCAAAGGAGAAAATTGTTGTATGGGAGTGATATCTCTCTCATATCATTAGTAAAGGGAAGCACAACCTCATGGGGAGAATCCCTTTTCCATTGATGTCAAAGGGGGAGAAATTGTAGACATAGGAAGAATTGGGGGCACAAGGAAAATTGCAGACGGGGGGATTATCAAAATTTACTAAGGGTTTACATCAATGACAAAGGGGAGATTGTTGGAAAAACAAAATTCATTGACTTCAAAAGCAAGTGGAGACTACATGTGTCCAAGATAAATATTGCAAGATGGAGATTGTTGGAAATATTGTTTTTGGATTTTTGATGCTTAGTTTGAATACCCTATATTTGAAGGAATGTTTACACAAGATACCTAGCTCAAGTCCGACCTACAATATATTGCAATATCAACTTTTATAAGCATTTTTGACTTGGAGTAATGAAAACAAGATCAAATAACATGGTTTCTATGACCAAAAATACAACAAATTCATATGTATAGAAGGTCCATCTATCAAATGTAATAGATTTAATCCAAATGATAAAAAAGTTGAATGGAAAAATAAATTCAAAAACCTGTTTTGTTCTATTCAACCTAACAATTTGTTTAGAATATGGCAACACTTAGCATAGTAACATATTTAACATATTATAACCCTACACTATTGGAATAATTGGTTTTTCTAACATAAAATTTCAACATATTTAAAAAATAAATTTACTACTAGTCATAGTAATTCCCTTCTTAATTACAAGCTCTATTAATTTTTCATAAAGGTATGTGATAAATATTTACGTACCTTGAATTTCTACAAACCATAAGATACCAAAGTATAAAAAAATTTATAAATACAATCAAAACCATATATGATGAAAACAGAAAATAAAAAATTTTATAAATACAATCAAAACCATATATGATGAAAACATAAACAATATTATTTTTCTAATTTTTTCAAAGAAGAACATTAGGTCAAAGCAATACTTAAACTTTCATTTCTTGTGAAAATCAGTTGTGTTCACTTAAGGTTAAGTTTATTTCAAGCTCGAGAGGCATTTTATTAGTTTTTTTTCTTTAGATCAATGTATTAACAAACTCTAAATTGAGGTTCAACCCTTGTGATTTCGTACATACCATTTATTAATTTTAGGTAGCGTTGCCGCTTAACCAAAAATAGTCATAACACTTGTGATTTCATACATGCCATTTATTAATTTTAGGTAGCCTTGCCACTCAACCAAAAATAGTCATATGGGTGAGAGACATTTTTATACCAACAAAGTTGTCTAGGTTTTATCACGAGACCAGTATGAGAAAGTCAATTCAAAAAGTCAATAATCGTCCATGTTAAAAAATATTTAGTTATCTAATAAACCACCATGAGAAACTCAATTCAAAAGTCAAAAATCGTACATGACTAATAAATATTTAGCTATTCAAAAACATGAATAAACTCTTATGGGGTGATATAACTATCCTGTCATTTTTTAATAACAGTACTACTAATTTTCCATATGGAAATGCTACCACTATCATGCCATTTTTTAGTCATAGTAGTACAAGTTGTGTAGAGTGTTGGGTAACATTATCATGACCATGCTCCTACTAGCATAGGAGTATTTGGTGAGAACTTGCAAGGGATGTTACTACAATGTTAAGAATTGATCTATGCCAATTCTTCTATTACTTAGTTTAATATGATGTATGGAGTTAGTATTCAAAGTTATTTTTATTGATAAATTAACTGAATAACATCATTTTTTTGAAGTGGGATGATAAAGATGGTGAGAAATTCATTAATAACCTTATAACTTATTTTATTTTAAATGTGATGTCCATATTAAATGCTTATTATTATTAAACAAAAATCACTCCTCTCATTTGTTCATCTTAAAATTTAACAAAGTATTTTTAATGTAATCAATCCTATACAACTATTTCATAAGTCCATCTTATTTGCATAAAGTATTTGGTTATGATTTTGTTAATTATAAATTTAATGAGGAATTATTGTATTTCTTCAAATTGCATATATTATAATTGTATAGAGCTTTTTAAATACAATTTAATTAATTAAGTTAATATAATTATATAGAAATATTATTAAATTATTATATACAATAAAAGAAGATTTCTTAATATATAATTATTAAATAATTACTCCATAGTTATTTGGATTGTAAAACTATTTAAATATTAAATAAGGATTGCAAGACTATTTCCTTTCCTTAGTTAAAAATGTAATCCTATATTTATCAATTTATTAAATTATTATATATAAATAAAGAAGATTTATATAATATTTAATTATTAAATAACTATTTTATAGTTATTTGATTTTATAGTTATTTGGATGGTAAGATTATATTTTTAATTAAAAAATAAAAGAAGATTTCTTAATATATAATTATTAAATAATTATTCATAGTTATTTGGATTGTAAAACTATTTAAATATTAAATAAGGATTGCAAGACTATTTCCTTTCCTTAGTTAAAAATGTAATCCTATATTTATCAATTTATTAAATTATTATATATAAATAAAGAAGATTTATATAATATTTAATTATTAAATAACTATTTTATAGTTATTTGGATGGTAAGATTATATTTTTAATTAAAAAATGTAATTTTATATTTATTAAGAATGAAAGATTAGTTAAATATTAAAATTAAAAAAAAAAAAAAAACTAAATAATAATAAAAAAATATTTTATTAATAAGAAAATAATTTATAGATTTATTTTAATTATGGATCTATCAAAGGTTCATAGGAATCCAATTTCTTGAGGTGAAAACTTTTTTTAGAATGCAAAACTTGAAAAAATGTTAAAGGTTTGTATTTCTAGAAATTTGATCTTTCTAAGCTCTTGATAGATTCGTGGTTAAAATGGATCTATAATGAAAACTTTTTTAGAGTGCAAAACTTAAGAAATGTTAAAGGTTTGCAAGTATAGAAATTTCATCCCTCTGGACTATTGATAGATCTGTGGTTAAGATGTATCTATATAACTGACTTGTTGTTTATATGTCTTTATTTATTTATATATATATATTAATATTTTTATTATTTTATTATTATTTATTATTTTATGAATTTTTTACAATTATTTTAATGGGTTATGTTACATGCATATCTCTTCCATACTGGAATGTAGAGAACATTCTGACCTAAATATAACACACAAACAATATTTGAAATTTTTATAAAAACCTTTAATACATAAATTTGATATAAATACCTAATATACTTGAAATATACATTAAACATAAAATAAAGTAAAAATTAGTGTGTAATATGCTTATTATTATTTTTTTTTTAAATGAATTCATCCTTAAATACACATTACACCCCACACACACACACATATATATATATATATGACTTCATACTAAAATTTTTAGAGTACAACCCTGGAATAAAACCAAACACACCATTTTTGAGAACATAATCATATTTGTAGCAAGCTCCTTTTTGTTAGATGAGCAACTTATAAGTCAATTAAGCATTATATGTTTAACAAATCTTCTACCTCTGCCTGTGAAAATATTTTGATGCATCTTAAAATCAAATACCAGAAGAAAGTAGATATATCAAATTTGAGCGAGCATACACAACGTTTTATTCTACAACTTTCAAACCAAGTTACATCAACAAAGTTTTGCCACTGAATTCCAAAGGGCTATAAATGAACGACAAAAAACCGCTAAAGTAATACTGGCCATGGAACACATACGTCCCTTTTCACTGATTACACTAATTATTAATTATAGAACATAATTTAAATACTATCATATAGCAGAGTCTTTAAATAACATTTTTTCCCCATAGAAATCTAAACGTCCTCCTCAGCAACATGTCTCGCACAGCCAACAGCAGCACAAAGCCGCAAGGCTACAAATCCAGAAAAAAGAACAATCAATAAAACAAAACCATACCTACTGCAATACATAATAGAATGAAAAATTGAATTCAATTCATACCATCCTTCAATGCATCCTTTCTCTTCTCTCTGCTGCGTTTTTACAGGTCCAGCTGCTTCAGCGTACTGGGGAGGAGGAGCTTGAGTGGGATACCCTGAGATCGACATTAAAACCGTTTTAATGAATAAATTAACTTTATTATACTTTTAAAAGTTTTTTACAGAAGTTTGCACTTATGATTTATATAGTAATCTAAGGTAATATTTCTCTGAACAATATGCGTCAGCTATTTGACTTGTAAAATTTATTGAGATATTTTATTTGGATTTGAATTTGTAACTTTTTAGAAGAGAAACACATATTATTAACCATTAAATCCACTCAAACTGTAATTTTATAATTGATAAAAATAACATAAAAAACAAAAAACAAAAAAAAGCCGAACCTGGTGGAGGATTTCCTTCCGGGTAACTTAAATCCACTCAAACTGTAATTTTATAATTGATAAAAATAACATAAAAAACAAAAAACAAAAAAAAGCCGAACCTGGTGGAGGATTTCCTTCCGGGTAACTTGCAGGTGGTGATGAAAACTTCTGGTCAGACATGGCGTGCTTTTTCAGAGTCGATATACAGAACTTTCAGCTCACAGACTGTCACAGAAGGTAAGGAAGGAAGAGCTATGATGGTGGATCGAATATGTAGTCTGGGTGTGTTAGAATTGATGTTATATACGAGGATAAGGGAGGCGGCGAAAGTATATCAGATTCTTCTACGCGTTCACCTGTAAAACAAATCCACCGCTTTACGTATTTAATTGTCAAATTTAAAGTGGAATTTGCACAATTTCAACTTAGGAGCAGATGCACTGTAACACGTTTTCCATATTTGTTACATCATGCGACAGCGTCGCAGCCTTATCCGGGATATAATTTTATTTCATGCTGATTGATGCGGATTTATGCTGATATTGCCGTGTTAATGAAGTAAAGTCTCGCTGTTCTTAAGCTTTATTTTGATTTGCTGTAGCACACCCTGGGCATAATTAAATACCGAGTGTCTGTCGATTTTGATGCGTTATGTCTTCCATGACCAGAGTGATATATATATATATATATATATAAAATTTGGTCAGTGTTCTCATGCCTTACACCATATATGTTGTTTATTATGATTCAACGTTGGAATTGATGAGGTGGATGATAAATTATGAAAAAAAGTATTGATAATAAAGAAGGCGGTGCTTAGAGAACATATTTTTTTGGCTCTTCATACCTAAAGTTTTATGCTCTAAAGAAGTCAATTTCAAACGTCTAAGTGTAAGCCTTTATTGACTTTGGGCATTTACGAATCAAAATCCAAGAACCCCAAAATTCTTAATGTAAAAGTCATCGGTCAGATTGTAACCTTGTATACGGTGTATGGAACCTTCCAAACTGTAATTCTATATAATGTGCTACAGGTGGCCATTAACCAAGTCGGTTCAAACTGTAACTGATGGTTAAGTACTAAGTTTTGATTAGCTCATTCTATATTAAAGTGTATATTTTGGAACGATCATAAGGGGAATTACAGCGGATAATATAACAAGGTATTTATAGAAAAGTCATATTAAAAATTATAGTTTACAATTATAGAATTATAATTAAAACTAATATACCTCTAAGTTGGTGAATGGGAATGTCTAAATAATGTAATAAAGGTTTTTATATTAAGGTTGGTTTTTATATTATTTGTATTTGATGCTGCATTGAAATGGATCATTAAATTTTATGTGAGTATTGTGTAGGAGAAAACAAAACAGATCAGTATTAGAAAAATGTGGGAAAATTGCAGTCCTAACCTAAGCTTATTTTATGTGTTTTTCATCTTCAATCAATATAAAAGAAGTCTATGAAATTAAAAAACAATGATGTGTGATACAATTATAGTGTCATGGAAGCAATAAAGAAGTGTACCAAAGGTTGTTATTGGCCCACCTAGTATTGAAAGAAGGTGAAAAGTAGTATTATGTAGGAAAATTGTGTGGGTAAATTTTGAAGCAATAAACAAAAACATGAAAATGTGTTGTAAATATATTAAGAAACAAGAATAATCCATGACATATGAAAGAAAAAGAGATTTAGTACATATAACATAGTTATGGAGTACATTCATTCATTTGAGAAGAGTAAAATTGGGTTATACCTACAAAGCATATAAGCATGCTTCTGCTTGCTTTCTTAGTGGAACAAGTGCACTATCTGAGAAGACATCGTAAGAAACAAGAGGAATCCATGATATATGAAGGAAAAAGAGATGTAGTACATGTCACATAGTTATGGAGTAGATTCATTGGTTTGAGAAGAGTATAAATGAGTTATACTGACAAAGCATTTAAGCGTGCTGCTTTTTTTTTTCTCAGCGCAACAAATGCACTATCTTGTATTTGTGCATAACAGTTAAAAGAGAATAAGGGTGAGATGCACAAACATGCTAATGGTTTGATGCATGATATTGTTGTGAAGGTTAAGCCTTGTCATTCAACCTTTCCAATGTCTATGGTTTCTTGGAGAGTGTTAAGCCTTGGGATTTATGTATAGTCAAGGCCCATGCTATTTTGAGTGGGATTTGTTTTTTGTTTCCACGTTTTATGGGTGAGATCGATATTTTTTTGGGTTGATATCATCCCATGGCAGACCGATATATGCATCAAACTCCACAACGACATACATTGACAAGCTTGGAGGGTTGACTCCTTCTATGTAGGAAATTTGAGTGACCAATCCTAGTGCTCCATTAACCAGTCCTTCTTGGATCCATAAATTGCAGGTCAACATAACTCGTTGGCCAATGCATAACAAGATTTGTTGTTCTAATTGGTGGTCACCATCTTCCTTAGAGACAAAATAACCAAGATGTTATGTGATGCAACATGCAATTTGCATGTTCATTGATTGTACCATTTGTTTATTATGTTTGTAGACTAAAGTATTTGTTGCAAATAGGTGTATGGCCACATCAAAGGATTTGCATTTTTTTGTAGACAATGATGTATTTTTCCGAGACTGGAAGATTTTCCAATCTTCTCACAACATAGTTGAATTTTTTATGATTGTCAACAAGCAGCAAAATTGGATTTTTTGTACATCTTGGCCCTATTGGCATAACATTGTTTGCAAGGTTACAACAGTGGTGAAGGATTTCCACAAAGACCTACCTAGTGTTGCACATGCATACAAAGGTTTTTCCATAACATGCATGAGTTGTCCTAGATCACCAACAATAATTATAGAGAAATGATCTAATGAAAAATTGTTGGTTTCTGGAAAGACTTCACATAGACGACTTTCAATCTGCACAAATAGTTTAGGCCCTATGAAGATCATCTCGTCAATGAGAATGTAACACACCCAACCCCCTTAGTACCCTTTTAAGGGGCGGGATATTAAATTTTTTTCTCTTCCCAAACCTCTTCAGATCCCTTTAAAAAGGATATGGTCTTCTTCTACTCATTGACATCTTTCTAACGACTATAAATTTGTCCAAAACCGAGTTCTGGATTGAAAGTTATGGCCTTTTAAATATTTAGGGCCTTTATTAGCCAAAGGAATTATTACTTCCATGTGGCACCCACGTGGCTCCACATCACCTATGCCATCTGATGTGGCACTGATATGTTATAACAAGTCACTCCCTACTATGGACGTGGCATATGACATGGATACCGATGTGGCACCCACTACCTAGCCCATCGAACCCTCAATGCATCATGCCCTCAACCTTTCCACTCTTATCACTCAGCTACCTAGAACACCCAAGACCCACCCTCACTAGGAATTCACGCCCATCCACAGGGATGTTAGATCTCATACCTCATCTTCATTTTGCATCAACCCAAATCACCCATCCGAGATGAGATGGTGCTCAGGGTATGTGGTATTTTCATGTGGTACCACTTATCCATTAAGAATTGGTTAGCTGACATCGTTCGATGTCACATCGGGTTGTTGGGCCATCAACCCATCGACAATTTTTGCGTAAACATTATCCCTCGACACCCAATACGATATGAGTTGGCACCCTGGACACATGGTCCTATCGTGTGCCACCACATGTTGTCCATCACGATCGTGACATGTAGTCACCGAATGTCAGATATCAGCCACCCTGGTGACCTAAATCTTTCACTACACACCTCTAAACCCAACCCAGGTCTAGCTGGCACTGCAGACATGTGGCTAGACCACCACTGGCCTCTTGTTAAGACACGTGTCCTTTCCACCGACTACCACGTGGAATCTGTACCACTTGACACGTGGTACGCATTTACCCAATGGATCCTTGTCTAAATATGTCAAATCAACGTGACACATGGCCAACGCTCTTCATGGCACGTGGTCCACTTCTTGCGCTCCATGTCACCACTAGGTAACGGATACTGAGCTTGTCCCAAGGTCTAATCTTTAAGAATTCTCAATGTCGTGGTTTTCGAAATGATTAGCCAACTTAATTTTAGTTATTATGATGGTATTAATTAAGTTAATCCTCAGATTACAACCCCTGCTCTTTGTTACAAGATCCACAGTGGATATTGATCCATCTTTAGATCCAATAGATCATATCTAACGTACCCATTATAGGGTTGTCATTCGATAGGGTCCACCATTTTATTTACTGACCTACCAGGTGATGACATGCGTCACTCTTCCTGGGTGCGTTGACAACTACCCTAGAACACGACTCAACACTGGTCATACGCATGGACTAATCGTCAAGTGACACGTCATCCCAGATATTGGGCATCGAAACTTCTCCATAGAGGTATAAATTCGAGTAAGCTCGTTCTGGTGATTACGATGAGATTAATTAACCTAATCCACATGAGTAGGTGAGGCTTAATTAATTTACTTACGGGGTTAATTTCCCTGGAGTATATGTGTAAAGATCCACTGTCCAGATTTCTCGGAATGTAGATCCAATGGTTCTAATTGAACATGCTTACCCAATGGCCTTAGCCCTCTGTGGACGAGATCTCACTCCCTCTATGAATTAAATGGTGACAAGTGTCACCTTCACGACCCACTCTGATTAAACCCCAGTGACAGATGGCTAGGATTTTCTCTCGAAGTTCCTCTAGTCTCAATGGACAACCTAGATCATCCCTTAGACTCCCCTTTTTGGACTACCTCCACCTCAGCATCCAAGGTTATTCCGACCATGGAACCCCAACCATATTAACCATGATGGATCTAACAGTCCATGATCTCCTAAAATTTCTCTCTGATAGATCAATGACCATTATTCACCCTCGGAGGTCCATTGGTCGAAGTCCTTTATCAACCCTGTGCACAAGCGCTCTGACAGTTTGACCTTCAAAAATATTGCATTCAAGATTGACGATCACTAGATCACTTGAACCACTCGCATATGGATCCAACAACCCTCATTAATTCAGTGTACACCTCCCTATAGGTGCTAGAACCTTCTCTGATGGAGGGTTAGGTTCTCTCCACCCTGCTAGATCAACGATTGAGACATGTTCTCACCTTTTACCAACTAACGGTAGAGACCCATCCTGATTTACAGTCCATATATATTTTTGGATTCCCTTATCGACCTCGTATTTGGTCACTCCGAACCTACGCCCTCCAATGAAGGGCCAGGATCTATTCGTAGTGGCGAATCAACAACTGTAATTCTGTCAAGCTTAAAAACAATATTTACATATATTTTATCAATCTGAAACTGCACTTAATAGTTCATGGATTTCTCCCAAGTAATTTCTAAGGATTACCAGGCCTTTGGGATATCTGGAGTCCTCCTATAAACCAGCTAAGGAGTTTCCTCTTGGATTTTTTCATCCATCTCTTAATTTATCTTCCTGGATTCCTCTCAGAGGCAACAGATTGCAATAGATAATCTACTGTGTATGTAGGAGTCTCATTCACCAATTTACTTTCTTTATTTTAGGGATGATACAATGTATTCATGTTCATGTGTGGTAGACACAGATAAATCTATTTAGATACATTATCATGCAAGCATATTGGCTTCCAAAGGGGACAAAGACACCATAAAACTTGTATACACAATCACAAGAACATTATAGGAGTAAATCCTTTACCTTCAATTAAAATACACAGAGTGAGAAATACTTATCTATTTCAATTTGTTTCTAGCCAACTAACTATGTTTGTTCACCTATCCACC
This sequence comes from Picea abies, assembly GCA_900067695.1. Taxonomy (NCBI): domain Eukaryota; kingdom Viridiplantae; phylum Streptophyta; class Pinopsida; order Pinales; family Pinaceae; genus Picea; species Picea abies. The sequence continues at coordinate 19,659 of CBVK0100154677.1, forward strand.
CAACCATATACTCTGTATGCTCAGTCACTTCGGTAGCAGGCCACCCCTATGCTAAGCCATGATACCACCAGGGAATCTTTCTCTCTCTCTGGTTCTCAACAATTTGTGAAGAACATTCTCCTTTACACCACTCTTGGTAAAGATATTCTCACCCCCACCTACCTTAGGACTTAACAAGGTTTGTTAGATACCTTCCCGGTATCAATCTTGTAGCATTCCTAGCTCAAGTCGAGCCTCTAGATTCTCCCATCTAATATTTATATATCCCGCTCTTTTTATGTTACTGTGTTTTTACACAGTCTATCCTCTTTCTCCCATCCAAACTCTACCAAGTTCTTTGTCTCCTCCAATGTTTCCTTCTTGATCTCCTATATACCCTTGTGTGCTTCTCTTGCACGCAACGTTAGGGAAGGTTCTCGACCTATCCCCTTTCTTCTATCAGAAGGAAACCCATGGGTCAATATGATCTATAGAAATGGCACCTTATGGAACCTTTGGCTAACAGTTTCAGTTGTCTTAGCATGATCTTCCATGCCTGGATTTATTTTGGGTAGTTAGTTTCCCAGCTACCATCCTTCCTCATTAACTGATTTTCCTTGAAATCGGGGCTGAGGAAAATAATATGAATATCAATATTATCAGCAAGGAGGTTTGGGGCCATATTTAGCATGATGAACCCCTATATAGGTTTTATCACCCTTTCCTCCAGCTTTACCATGGCTAGTACTCAAGGCTTCACCTCCACAATCAAACGTTGGAAACATTAATTAAAATAACAATACATTTATATTTTTTGCATGCCATGGCATGGAAATAATTAACTATGATTAATTATATATAATCAAGGGCTTAGGAAATGGGTGTTACAATCGCCTCCCCCTTCAAAGGAACATTGTCCTCGATGTTCTTTGTTAGTAACACTTGCCATGCCTTTATCCTTCAGTTGCTTCAACATCATTTTCCTTTCCTTGGTCTTATCCTTTCCCAAACTCTTACAATTAGCACATGCCTATGACAATTTCAAACAACAAGCATGTCAATTCATCATTTCATGCATAAACATTTTATTACTATTCATATGTCAATAGGAAATTTACAATCAACATAATACTTATCGATGTATTTTATGCATTTGTATCCATATGGTTGTCTCATTATTTTCCTTGACATACCCATTGTTTTCATGATCGTAATCGACAAATTACAAGAACTATCAAAGTCTCCTCTTCTTTATAGTCACTCACTGCCTAGGCCCATGCTCATATATCCCCTTCTCTGTTATACAGTCCCTCAGGTGATCCATCCTTCCTTACCAAGGATTTCTCATACAAGAATAATTTTTGAGGCTTCCTTGAGTCTTAGAGTTGAGGCATCCCTCTGGTCCATGTCACCATGACACATCATTCTATGAGGATCACGGCTTATCAGAGGGTTCTCATGTTACCATAGTAGCCATTTTCCATGTTTTCCAGCTTTGACAACCATCATCTTCCCTCTCCAGACAAATATTTTTCCTCTCACCTATATCACATACATACATAAATTCATGAGATGCTTTGATTATTTCGATCAAAATTCTTTCAAATCTGTCACCGACAGATTTCAAGTTTCACATTTCTATTTCCATATATGTTCCATATAGGAACCAGATACCACAAACATGATATTTCTTTCTCATGGTGTATTTTGGTTATTTCATAACCAAGAGGCATTTGCATTCCTTATGGGCTTACATCACAACCCTAGCCAAGACCCCTCCTTCCTGCAGTTCATTCTTCACTAAGACAAACACATTGTTAGTTCCTCATGCAAATACATATATTCTTTTTCACATATCGATGACATCACAAACAATTCTTAACTTGTGCAATCTAACAATTCCATGAAATTCATTTGTTCAAGGAAACATCATTCATTATTCGTGCTTCATTTCAGCATATTAGGCAAAACAACATGCAATTCAAATATTAATTGAACTTTAATTCAATGTGCCAATGCCCATGGCCACATTTTCACAAAATGAATCCTTCCATCGATTTTTGGATTATTACCTTTCATGTTAGGAAGACTTTCCATGGCATGTTGGGACTCAACCACCCTCTTACCACATGAATTTCTTTGTCCACATTCATCATTACAACAAAATTATATTTTCTACTTCAAATTGATGATCTCCTCCAATCAACATAATACAACCTGAAATCATAGTTTTATATGAATGCATCCATTCATTCTTCCTCACCAATAACTAGGGTACCAATATTCATGGCCACCCAATCTCTTTTCACATGCACCTCCTCAATGCATTACATCATTGTTCTACCTTTGAGAATTTTTTTTCTCAATCAGTCCTTGATTGGGAAATGTATTCATGGCATATATTTGTTCATGTATTTTTCCAAGGATTTCAATCATCCTCAGTTGTTAGAGATTCACAACTCCATCATGCAATTTCTTCTTCTTGAATCATACCCTACTTGGGTATCAATGGCATACAACAGTCGTTCAAAGCACATGCTTACCACCAAAACATAGACTATTTTAGAAGGGATTATTACCCAAATCAATTTTATCTCTCATGTCACATGGGAATGAAATATTTATACTTGTTTTTCCTTCCAACACCTTCTCTGATATTACCTCTTCAGTGGTGGTTCCCAGGGACTTCTAAAGTCCCTTTCACAATTTTATTTTATCAGCAACCTTCTTGCATTTACCTCTATCAGTGGTTGTTATCTATTGGCACTTGTCCTTCCCTAGTAGTTTCAATATTTTCTACATGTGACATGCATCACCAAATTAACATCTTACATTAGTTTTCATGTAAAATAAAATGCATCTACCATAGTATTTAAATCAATAAACATTTTCAGGTATGTCCTAGCATATCTATTTGCATTCCATCACATTACCCCAACATTTTTCAAAATGCAAACATGAAATATTGCAGTTGTCTCCATTATCGTGCAGCTATCAACATACTCATTCCAAAACATTTACATTCATTAGCATATTACTTTCTCATCCCAATGAAACATAATACACAACAATAAAGGAGTTAAGGTATTCTCTCATCAGGGAACTTTCATCCTTGATGAATTAATTTTCAAGGCCTCATTGTCTTCATAGAATATAGCTTAACCAAGCTCATTCATTTAAACACATTCAATATTTTATCTTTCATTTACCAACTATACTTATTTCAAAAAAATTCTTTTAAAGAATACAACTTTTTATCATCATTGAGAGTTCTATAGTGAGAAAATTATTAATCCTTGTATCCTTCTTTGTTTCTATAATTTATCCCTTCTTGGAACCTCCCTGCTCTTTTCCATGAGAAGTCTTAGTCGTGTTCACCTTGATCTTCTTGGGTAATTCAACATGCTACACCAGCAGGCTTCTTGTTCAGAATGAATTATGAACTTGTGCATTCTTCACATTTCCCAATTAGAAATCAGTTTGTTCCTCACTCACTTGCAGATCTTTTTACTCTTGCGTGATATTTTAAAATGTAATCTAGGATTCTTATATAAATAGGATTTGCATCCCATTTCACAATTCTCAACATTCATTAAGGTTATAGCTATGTTCTCATGACAAAGTTATTTACATAGTCCCTCCACATGATCTTCCTCAACATCCAACTCTCTTGTTTCATATCCAACCGGTCTGACGTGACCTAAATCTTGGGTCGACCTCGCCTTCATTACTTTATAGTTCTATCCAATATTCCACAAGGAATATGAGCATTCATTCTTCAAATAGATATCTTTGCATTATCAACTTGATTTCATGTTGTGCTTCCATGCACTTAAGCACATGCATTTTCATGTTGTCTATGTCCACCTCTGGCACACTTCATATTTTCCACATTTCCAGTCGATTTAAATAATTTCACTCTTGATTTTTCACAATCATTCTCATGAAATTCTCAAAGGCATAACGATGTTTCCTTTATCATGACAATAGAGAATTCCTACCGATTTATTCTTTCAACAATTCACATTAGATTTTTCTGAGGAAATGGACACACATCCCCCTCAAGATATTATTCCATCAAGACAAATCAGGCCCTTCCAATATAGGGTCATCCATGCATCAATGGAATTTCTTATATCTAGAAAGTACGAATCTTGCCTAACATTTCACTTATTCATGCACTCATATCATACGTTTAAGTATGTATATGTATATTTACATATATGCAGGTGCATCACTTGCACCTTTTTACCTCATTCATTCATATTGATATAACATCATCCAATTTTGATGAGATTTAATAGTCACTTACACAACCAATCTCATCAATAAAATCATAATTATGCTGCCCTCTTTACAAGATAACAACCAACAAAAGGCCATTTTTTCTCTTTTCTCTCTTAGCATTTTTTCTTAGCTCTTTTTGAGGAATTCCGTACTTCCTCAAGTTATTATTTTAACAAAATATTGGTACCCTTCATCATAGGGACAATGGCATTATTTAGTCCAGGTCCTAGGAAAGAACACTCCTTCCCTTACTACCCTCTTACTTAGGCATTCATATCATGCTTTCAAGCATGTAAATATATCTATGTATGTATTATGAATGTGCATTTCTTTCATGGTTCTATATTATTGTTTCATATTTATCTGATACCAACATGAGTCTTCTTTAAAGAAAAATTACAACCATTGACATGATTAGTCTCACAGACATCGACATTCCCACCTTCACACTAGGAAACTCTATAATGCATTCAATCCATGCACTCAAGTACCTACTTATATATATGGATGTTCAACATGAAGTTCAATGCTCGCATCTTTTTCCATTTTATTCACACAAATTGACTTTCCAAACTTCCATACCATCTCTCTCAAATATCTTACATACAATATTATAGGGATATTCATTAATTGTGTTTCCCTTTCTGTATGGTAGCAACCAGCAAGAGACTAGTCTTTCCCAACTTCTACAATCAACATTTCACAATTCAGTAATATAGACTAGATAATTACATCATTACCCATGGTACACAAAATACCCAATTTTCCAATTCCCGTGTCTTAATTCACTTTTGGTTGGCATGCATTTTACTAAGGGGATCCTTTACTAAATCCCCTTTTACTTCTCTCTAATTATACCAAGCTGCGTTCACATGGTCGCCATCCACCTTGGGATGTCAATTTGACCCATTGGTCATCTAGAAATTCTTTGACACTTCCATTACCAGACTTATATCAGTTTTACATCAACCATTACAACCCTATCTTCCTAAGAAAAAAGGAAACAACATTACCAACATTTCATTCATGCTCATAGTTTTCCTACTGGCATCATTTTATCCTTATCTAAAAGGTCCTTCAATATACCATGCCTTATAACCCACCATAGGTTATAACATGTCTATATACATGTTACATACATGCTTACTCATTATCATATGCATTACAACATATCCACATCTTGCATTTCAATGCATAAACAAGTACTCATGTCAATAGGCATGTACACATTTTTGTATAGCCATGAGCTCATAAAATTGCATTTCCATGCATAATCAAGTACTCTTGTCAATAGGCATGTACACATTTTTGTATAGCCATGAGCTCATAAATTGGCTCATATGTTCATCTAACTTTCCCTCTTTCTGAGGATTAGCAATAGTCCCAAAGGAATATTCTTTATTATTCTTAAATAGATTATTCCTACTGCATATTTCAACCATTATAGGTCAAATAAATAGACCTTACAAATTTACCATCAGTCCTCTGATCATGAGGAGTTATACATATATACAAGGTTTATCCTTTTATTAAAGTAATAATTATTACTACTAAGGATTCTATCAATCCATACCAAATTTCTTTAACCACAAGGGATTTTCCATAAGGGTCTTATCCCTTACATAAATAGCCATAATAATTATAAGAGGATCCAACTTCCCATGCTTATAGGCAACATTGCAATCACTAGTTCATTTACTCTTTGAACTTAAGTATCCCTTTGCAAGGTTCTTCCATTTCAACCATTCAAAAACATGCCTTACCATTAACACCTACGATCTTATTCTCACTCATGTAGGAGCAGTTGTCAATCATTCAATCAACAACTTAATCTTCCACTGTATATTAGCATGGTTAGCATTTCTTCTTTAAGAAATCCAAAAATCAATATATTCAATTATGCAATCCTTATTCTCAAGGAACTTTGCAGATAATGAATGAACTTTTAGATGTAGAGAACCTCTTTTCAACGAGATCATATTAGCCTTGATATACCAATATTACAATTGTTCTATGGCTCATCCAGGCCTATGGTTGTAGCCTTCTCTAATACCACTTTGTAACACACCCAACCCCCTAAGTACCCTTTTAAGGGGTAGGTATTGAATTTTTCACTTTTCCTGAACCTCTTCAAATCCATTAAAAAAGGACACCATCATCTTCTACTCATTGAAAACTTTCCAATGACTACAATTTTTTCTAAAACCAAGTTTAGGATCAAAATTTATGGCCTTTATTAAACAAAGGCCTTCCTATTGTCATGTGGCACCCACGTGGCTCCATGTCATCTATGTCATTCGATGTGGCACTAATATGTTATAACATTTCTCTCCCTAACGTGGATGTGGCATCCGACGTGGATATTGATGTGGCACCCACTACTTGGACCACCGAATCCCCGACACATTAAGCCCATGACCTTTTCTGTAGCATCCACAACATCCAACTGGGCTATGCAACATAAAATTTTTGAATTGTATACAAAATTAAAACATATACACACAGAAACTCTTGCAGAATTATATATATAAAAATTAAAATAGACACATTCATTCTGCAAATGCATAGATTCATACAAAATGATAATAAAAATACACATGAAGCACACACAGGAAAAACCCATAAAAATAAACGCATAAATAATAATGAAAAATGTAATTTAACACACAATTGCACTTATCTTGGTAAAAATATCACCAACTACATGAAGACCTTCCACGAACCTCCCACCCTTACACCACGTTGCTCATCACTCTTAGCAGTGGGTCACCCCCGAGCTGGGAATAAACTCCACCCAAGTAAAGGGATTCCTAACTAGGATGATGTATCTCAAACAACAGGAAAAAACTTCATCATAGGTGCCAAATCAAACTAACAACCTATAGTCCCTCATTTTCGACATGCTTGTCCCACCCTAGGAAGTGTTCCCCTTCTCTGCTCAACAATCCTTCGACTACGCCACTTCCTTTCCTGGGCTTCAGCAATAGGTCGGACAGGAAAGCTCAGAGCCCTGTAATTGTAGTTTGGCACCTTCGGAAAATCAATTCCAAAAAATTCTCTCACCTCGAGAGAATTGCTCACGAGCCTAACAACTCGCCTCTTCAATCCATCTCTGTTTCTAACCAGGTATAGGTATAGGTATGGGTATGGATAGAGGTATAGGAAAGTATGAAGGACAACTACATGAGTGAGTGAATGATGATGGAAAAATGAATTGGAAAATGAACTAAGTCCAAACTATATGTATTCATGTTCCCAACTTGACACTTGTCATGTTGTGAACCACTTTGGCCCACTTGTCCCCATCCTTAGAACTTAGGATAAAATAATTA